>JBAMAX010003759.1:0-43392 GCA_037043745.1 Chymomyza amoena
TTTTTTTTTTAAAAGGTATTGCTGGGGCTCATTAGAATTTGTAATTTTTTAAAGCATTTTTTTACATATTTTTTTTACACTAACTTTACCTAGGGCTAGTTTAAATATTTTTTTTCTTATTTTTTTAAGATTTTGTTTAAACATTTTTTAAAGTTATTTGTTGAGGACGACCATTACTATTTTATGTTTTATTTTATTGTAACTAAACTATAAAATATTCTCAATTTTTTATTATTTAAGAATTTTTTGGGGTTAATAATTTTTTTAAAATATTTTTTAAGGATTTAAAAATTTAATTTTTACTATTTATACAATACTAAGGGCTAACTAAAAATTAATTTTATTTTTTAAAGATTTTTTGATGTTTTTGTAAAGTTATTTTTATAGTGTGATTGCCATTTTATGTTTTAATAGATTGTGACTAAACTTTAAAATATTCTCCATAATTTTTTCGTTTTTTAAGATATTGCTGGTGCTTATAAAATGTGTTTATGTTTATTATTTTAGGCATTTTTTTTGTCCTTTAACTTTGAGGCCAGAAAAATTCCTAAATTTATTTTATTTTTTTAATAGTTATTTTTATAGTATGACTATCATCATTTTATTTTGGCAACTAATAGTGAATTATGCAAAAAATATTCTTAAATTTTTTGTTTATTATTCAATGGCTCATTACATTTTTTTTAAGCTTTGTATTTTCAATTTTTTTACACTAACTATACTTTGATAAAAAATTGGTTTTATTTATTTTTTTTAATTTCTTTAGCTATTTATATTTAATGTTTAAATTAATTGTTTTGTCACAATAAATAATAAAATATTCGGAATATTATTGTTCTTTTTTAAGATATTGCTGGGGTACGTAAAAAAAAGTTTATTTTTAAAGCATTTTTATTTACTTTAATATAAGGGCTAATTCTTAATGTATTTTTTTTTACATTTTTGAAAGGTATAATATGAATTAAATTAATTGTGAATTAAATATGAAATATTCTGAAAATATTCTGAAAATATTTAGAAAATATTCAGAAAATATTTTTATACCAGGCCTCATAAATTTTTTTTTTGAGTATTTTATATTCTTTTTTTTGCATGCTAATAATACTTTATTAAAAAATTGTATATATATTAATTTTATTTTTTTATTAAAACTTTTCCTTGCATATTAAAAACATGAACCCCGTCAATTTGCTGGAACAATGTTTAAGAAAATAAAACGAAAAATTGTCAATATTTTATTTTGTATTTGTAGACAATTTTTAATTTTATTAAAAGCTAAAAATTATTTTAAAATTTTGTGAAATATATATATTCTCAGTCTAAAGATCTTTGCTTCTTAAGCCAAAAAATTTATTTGTAATTGGAATGAATTTCTTTTTAAAAGAATATATTTTCAAATTTTTAAAAATAAGCCGCTTTGCCTAAGTGTCTAAGCAAAAAAATTTGCTCAGCTTTAATGGCATTCAAATGCAATCAAGCAGAATACTGAAAAAAATTTAAAGCTAATAGATGTAGTTAAAAGGCTACAAAATAAAAAAATACTAAAAACTATATTTCTGATTATGCATGTAGTTTAAAAATGGCTTAGTTCATATCTGCAAAATAAATAAAAAAAAATGTTATTAAAGTAACAAAAAAGCTTTTTATTTTGTAATAAACTTGCAATAAATACATAATAAATGTGTTAATGAAAAATTGGCAATTTAAGTCATAAATTTTCTCATTTCATTTTAATAAACTTAATAAATTAATAGTAATAAAAGCGAAAAGAAAAATTTTTGTAAGGGCTAACGACATATTAACTTGTCATTAGCCCCATTAAAAATGCATTAAGGCTATTTATTCAGGCTGCATAATGTACTTAATTTTTTTGGAAATTAAGTTGAAAGCCGCTAATATTGACTTAATTATCTTAAGAATTTACATTAAATGGCGAAAGCAACTGTTTAAAAGATTTGATTCTCGAGGTAGCTATTCAAAAAGTTATTTAAAATTACAACGAATTAAAATGGAATTTAAAAAAATTTAAATTTGAAATATCAATGGCCCTCGCACTCTTTTTGTTCCATTTAAATCTCAGGATACTGCTAAGGCTCTAAAAAGTAGCGTGGCTGACCAATTTTTAATTGTTTTTCAAAGTTTCAAAACTTTTTAATTGAAACCAGCTTTTTGGTTCCAAATATTTGCTTAAAATTAAAAAAATATTTGCTCAAATCAAGAAAATTATAATTTTAATAAGCATTTTTATACCCTGTACCGTATGGTCCAAGGGTATATTAAGTTTGTGCAAGCCGAAAATGTATGCTAACATATAGAAGGAGACGTCGGAGACACCCCAAAGTTACCTAAAATATGATCAGGGTGAATAGAGAAGTCGATATACCCATGTCCGTCTGTCCGTCTGTCCGTCCGTCTGTCCGTCCGTGTGAACGCCTAGATCTCAGAGATGGTAAGAGCTAGAGTTACCAAACTTTCACATTAGATCCCATATTATTCCATAGGAGGCAAGTTTATTTTATTTTTTTGATATCGGGGATAAATTATATAGCTCCCATGGGGGTGTTTGAGACGACCTCGAAAAAAAAAGCGTTTTAGATGAATAATTCGTTTGTTTATGAAGATATCGTAACGAAATTTGGCAATCGAAAGTTTTTTATAGTTCCCAATCACTGTACCAAATTTGATCAAAATCGGTTGACTATATCATATAGCTCCCATAGGACCGATCGGCCAAAATAACTTTTTTAAAGAAAAATTGGCTATATTTCGTTTTTTAATAAAGATATCCTAACCAGATTTGGCGTTTGGAAATTTTTTAGACCACTTAAGCAATGTGCCAAATTTGAACAAAATCGGTTGACTATATCATATAGCTCCCATAGGTCCGATCTTCCAAAACATCGATTTTTTAACAAAATTTGTTGTGTTTCGTTTGTTTTTTAAGATATTGGGACCAAATTTGACATTCGTGAGTATTTTATAGTTCCTAAGCACTGTACCAAATTTAATCCAAATCGTTTGACTAGATCATATAGCTCCCATAGGACCAATCGGTCCAAAAACACGTTTTTTATACAAAATTCGATGTGTTTTGTTTGTTTGTAAAGATATTTGAAATAACTTTGGCGTTCATATCTTTTTTAAGGTATTTAAGCACCGTGTCAAATTTTATTGAAATCGGTTGACTATATCATATAGCTCCCATAGGAACGATCGGTCAAAAAAAAATTTTTGCTTAAAAATTCTTCTGTTTTTGGTTTTTTGTGAAGAAATCGGACTTTATTACAAGCTAGTGGTACAGGGTATCCTAAAGTCGTCCGCGCCCGACTTTACGTCCGCCATTTTTTACGCTGCGATAATGCTTACTTAAAACTTGAGTATAACTAATAATAGACAATGCAAACAAATATTTGCTTAATATGCAGCAAATATTTGCTCAACTACATAATATTCAGTGACTAATACATATATTTTTAGTTGAGTTGGTAGACTCTTGAGCTTAAATCACGTAAAACCGGGGCTATAGTCTCACATGGGATTCTCAGACTTTTTCTTTTTTTTTTGCAATCAAAAGATTTACATAAGGTTATAATTCATTATTGACAGAAGAAATAAATCGCTACAAACTAAATGGAACTAAGATTATAATAAATATTCTCAGTCTAACACATTGATTTTATTTTTATCTATTGGGTTCAAGTCTTAATTTCAAGCAGGCTGATTAACAAAAAAAAAAATAAAAATAAAAATTTGGCTCAAAATTTAAAAAAAAAATGATTTGGCCTCGTGTTTGCCAAATAAAACTTCCAGCAAATATTTGCTTCGTCAAACGCTAGCTTATTTAGCTAGAGTAGTATTTCAATAGAGGCTATCCCACATATTTCATACAATTCTTCAACTTTTCAGTGATAATAAATTTTAAGATCTTACATCTCCTAATATCGAAAAAAAAGACTCTAAGATGTTAATGGAAATTAATATCATAAAATGTGTCGTGTCCTTAATTTTTCCAGCTTATTGAACCATTTTCGTTGTTTTCGCAAAAAAATTTGTATATGAATGAAATCAGTGTAGAGGCATGAGTTTCGCCTTAAATGAACTGCTTCCAAAATTTTATAATTTTCCAGAACCTAGAAAGACCGTGGCATCATGTTACGTATACGCAGCGTTGGCGCATTGCTCGACAGATGGAATAGTCCCGGATGAGTAAAGATTATTTAAAGAAATGTATCCTTCATAATGATTTATTTAAGAAGGAATAAACCTTATTTTAAAGTTGGAGAGACAAGAAATTTTTATTAGAAATTTGTGTCTGTCAGGGTATGTTTTGCAGGAGGTCAGAATAAGGAAAGAAAGGAAACAAAAATGCTGCCGATACCTCACACACAAGACATATAGGAATATTTTTATCTGAGTTACAGAGAAGAAAATGGATTAAGTCGTTTGAAAACAAAATTTTCTAACTATCCACAGCCTGACTTTATCATAACTAATCATTTAATGTTTAATACATTTTAAACGAAGTTCGCTTATTTCGTCCCACAGTGCAAAGTTTGCTTGCGGCTAGTGTTGCTTTGGTATGTTGCATCAACAGCCACAAAGGACACTTGAGAAGGAATCTGAGCGACTCACCGACATGGTCACCACGCATTTGCGGCTTGCAATGAATGGTCACCCTAAAAGTATGCAACATTGACGCAATGCCAGCATAAGCCGCTTTCACTTGTGCCTCCAACTCCAACAGGGTACCATTTTTTTATATATATATTTAGTATCTTTTTTTTTTTTAAGTTAAAACCAACAAAATGCGTAAATGAAGTGGCCACTTTTTATGTGGGTCGAAAGGCAGTTCCGGGGATTGACCTAGGCTCTGTTTTTGTTTAGCACCACGCAGCTTTTGTTGTTGTTGGGTACTCCAAACCCCCACACCCCCCAGCTAAGCTTCTACGCTACGCTTCACAACAGCCTTATGTTTATGCCATGTGGATATATTTTCAGCTCTCTTCCTCTTCTTTCTCATTTTTTTTGTTATTTTTAGAAATTTATTTATCAACGCTTTTTATACCCTGTACCGTATGGTCCAAGGGTATATTAAGTTTGTGCAAGCCGAAAATGTATGTAACATATAGAAGGAGACGTCGGAGACACCCCAAAGTTACCTAATATATGATCAGGGTGAATAGAGAAGTCGATATACCCATGTCCGTCTGTCCGTCTGTCCGTCTGTCCGTCTGTCCGTCTGTCCGTCTGTCCGTCCGTGTGAACGCCTAGATCTCAGAGATGGTAAGAGCTAGAGTTACCAAACTTTCACATTAGATCCCATATTATTCCATAGGAGGCAAGTTTATTTTATTTTTTTGATATCGGGGATAAATTATATAGCTCCCATGGGGGTGTTTGAGACGACCTCGACAAAAAAAAAGCGTTTTAGATGAATAATTTATTTGTTTATGAAGATATCGTAACGAAATTTGGTATTCGAAAGTTTTTTATAGTTCCCAATCACTGTACCAAATTTGATCGAAATCGGTTGACTATATCATATAGCTCCCATAGGACCGATCGGCCAAATATTTCGCTATATTTCGTTGTTTAATAAAGATATCCTAACCAGATTTGGCGTTTGGAAATTTTTTAGACCATTTAAGCAATGTGCCAAATTTGAACAAAATCGGTTGACTATATCATATAGCTCCCATAGGTCCGATCTTCCAAAAAATCGATTTTTTAACAAAATTTGCTGTGTTTCGTTTGTTTGTTAAGATATTGGGACCAAATTTGACATTCGTGAGTATTTTATAGTTCATAAGCACTGTACCAAATTTAATCCAAATCGTTTGACTAGATCATATAGCTCCCATAGGACCAATCGGTCCAAAAACACGTTTTTTATACAAAATTCGATGTGTTTTGTTTGTTTGTAAAGATATTTGAAATAAATTTGGCATTCATATCTGTTTTAAGGTATTTAAGCACTGTGTCAAATTTTATTGAAATCGGCTGACTATATCATATAGCTCCCATAGGAACGATCGGTCAAAAAAAAAATGTTTGCTTAAAAATTCTTCTGTATTTGGTTTTTTGTGAAGAAATCGGACTTTATTACAAGCTAGTGGTACAGGGTATCCTAAAGTCGTCCGCGCCCGACTTTACGTCCGCCATTTTTTGTGTTTCCGTTTGTTGGTTTGCTGCGTTTCGTTTCGTTTGTTTTTGTTTCATACACTTCCTCATTTTTAATTTATGACAATGGCCGCTGCTGCTGCTGCCGCTGTGGCCATTGTTAGAGACACTCTGCCACGCCCACTGTCACCCCCTACCCTCACTACAACGGTAGTGTTATTGTAACTGATGCTCTTATAAATGGTTCTTGCTGATATGCCGCGTTCTTCTTCTACACTTCCACTAGCATGGCCCCCCGCTCACTCCCCAACTTGTCAATGGTCTGCGTCAGACAACATTTCGTTTGTCGCTTTTATCGCGTTTGCTTTGAGAGCAGTGGCTTAGGCTAGGGGGGATTAAGGATCTCAGAAATGTGAGTCAATGGAGAGTAAATTCGCGGCCCCAAATTGTCCAAATTATAAATAATTGGCGTGTTGGTGAAGGGCACCCCTCAGGTTAAAGTTCATTTCGCTATGACAAAAATTACTTAAATGGCTGAAGGTTGATTTGGAAAGGTAATGGCAATTATTTTTATTTTTTTTTTGATTAATGTATTCCTATTTGTCAGATGACAATCAGTTAATTTTAATAGTAAAACAAAAATAGCAGGATGGATTGTGCTCCATTTAGTCATCAAGCAATATGGTAATATAAGGACAGCTATGTTGGTAGAGCATTGGTCATAAAAAATCAATAAAGTACAACAATACTATTTGGTAAAGTTTTGTATTATACAAATCGATCAAGAAGGTCCAGAATATAACATATTTTCTGACCTCTTACGGTCATACTATTGTCTACACGACTAGACAGCCGGATTTAATATTTAGGCAGTCTTTCCAAAAATCTTCGCGATATTTTGCTTATTTTAAATTTAACGAAGGCAACATTCAAGTCCTTGTGCATTCTTGGTTGCTTGAGTGTCAAGGAGCGCCTGCAATATATCTTAGAGTTACAGATTGATAGCATTCAAGAAGCGACTTTTTTCAAATTATTAAATTATAAAAAAATAATTAATAGTTTAAACAATTTTGAATCGATTAAAAAATCGTTTTAACACAATCACCAAAAGTGCAAAGTACAAGGACCGTCAATAGATTAGTGTTGGTAAATGCTTAAAAATTAAAAAGCGGCAAACATCTTGCTTAAAGCTTTTTTTCTAAAAAATTTCAATCTCTATGCGCTGTTTTCTAGACTTTTTGAAAATACATTTTATTCAGTTGAAAATTATCTAATACCATTTTCT
Source organism: Chymomyza amoena (assembly GCA_037043745.1). Taxonomy (NCBI): domain Eukaryota; kingdom Metazoa; phylum Arthropoda; class Insecta; order Diptera; family Drosophilidae; genus Chymomyza; species Chymomyza amoena. The sequence goes on from JBAMAX010003759.1 coordinate 7,406, forward strand.
GAAACTTTTCAATAATTTATTATCCGAATTATTTTCAATTTGACAAATCAACAATGGCGTTTTCTAGCAAAAGTGCTTAAAGCCAACCTCATAATGTAATAACATCAGACTTTGAACTTTAGCCTTCAGAATATGACCCTTTAAAATTTTTTTTCGAATATTTATCAACACTGTATATAAATTTATTCTAAGTTATGTTAAATACAACAATTTGACTTTATTCACAGTTTTTTATTCCATAAGAAATCACGCTGTGAAATCTAAATAATTGACAGCTAAATAGTTATTTTTTTGGGGACAGCAAATATTTGCTCAAATAATAGCAAATAAATTCCTAATTTTATTTTTGATAAATACGTAAATTTTGCTTTATTTTTTTGATAACTTGTCATTTTGTGTTGGCTATTATTTTTCTTACTGGCCCTTTAAAGATATGTTTTCAATATTTTCCAACACTAGTATATATACTATAACTTCAAATGTGAACAAATTTATACTAAGTTGTATTATAGAGTATAGAACATTTTGACTATCTTAAAATTTTTTGTATAAAAAATTCCTAATATTTGACATTTAAGCGTTATATTTTGGGGGGACAGCAAATATTTGCTCAAACAATTGCAAATAAATAAATATATTTATTTTTGATAAATACGCATATATCCCATATTTATTTGATAAAATTCATTTTGTGTTGCCTCCAAATATTTTTTTACTGACCCTTTAATTTTTATTGGAATATTTACCAACACTAAGGGAAATCGCGGTGCGAAGCCTGAATAATTAATAGTTTAGCGCTCTTTTGTTTGGGAACAGCGAATATTTGCTCAAACAATTGCAAATAAATTCATATTTTTATTTTCCATAAATTCGTATATTTTCATTATTTTTCCGATAAAATCTCATTTGTGTTGGCTCGAAATAATTTTTGTTACTGACCCTTTAAAATTTTTTTCGAATATTAACAAACACTAGAATGCATAAATTTGAAAGCGATTAAATTTATTCTAAGTTATATTTTGTTTGTTCTAAACACTTTGTGTATTCTAAATAATAAATAGTTAAGAGCTTTTTTTTTTTGGAAACAACAAATATTTGCTCAAAAAATTGGAAATAAATTTATATTTTCATTTCCGATAAATTCGTATAATTCCCAAATTTTTCCGAGATATTCTTAATTTGTGTTGGATCGAAATAATTTTTGTTTCATATTAAATAAATTGAGAGCCCTGCTAATTATGATTATAGTTCCATAACATGTTCAGTTACTATCCAAATATACAGATCTTAGACTCGAAAGGTTTTTAAAAAACACGTTTTTCGAAAAAGTCTCGAAAAGATAAAAGAAACTGGTAATTTTCATGTTTCTCAACCCAAAATTACGCTAAAAAACAATTTTTTACGAATGTAAATTTTTCGTGTTGTAAAAGTTTGTGGACCTTTGGGGACACTAGTTTTTTGCATGCAAACACCAAAATGAACAGTTTATTGCGGATTCGATCTCTGAAGCACCCCCAAATAGATTTATATTATGCATGGCTTTATTCTTAAAAAAAATAAATTATTTGGATGCATTTCGAAAAAAATTCTTCCCAGTTTTGTCTTCTCTCACAAAAATATGTTGATTTTTTTTTTTTAAATTTTGAGTTTTGGAGGCACTAATAATTATCCCACAAATCACGTTTATTTTTCCAAGCTATGAACCCATCCTGTGATTTTAGCAGCGCTACTCCCATACAAACCGCTATCTACGCCTCTGTTTTTGAGCTTGGGGCTTAAACTAAAGCTTGGGACGTTTTGAAGTATGCTGGGAGTTTGGAGTTTTTTGGCGGACGTACGCGTACACTTTGAATTTCCTGCGCCATTGTCCTTGACTGTTTCATTATGACAGCCGCAGCAGAAGCAGCTCCGTGTGGCGGAGTCAGCAGAACCTGCCCCTATTTATCCGATTTGCGTTTTGTTTAGTGCCGCATTTATGCTATTAAAATGTCATGTTGTTGTTGGTGTTGTTTTTGTAGTTGTTGTGGCTGCCGCTTCTTAAACAAAAGTTAAGTGTTGGCATTATTATTATTATGATGATTATTATTATTATTATCAAGGCAATGCGCTTCCTTTTCCGCAGCTTAACAAAAAAGATGGCGCAGCTTCAGCTTTCACTTTAAATTTCTCTCTGCTTCAAAATGTGCTACTTTTTTGCTTTGAAGCTCTTTCTCTTTGTCATGCCTCTCCTATTTTGACGTACAAAGCTACAAAAGCAAAGAGCATTTAGTTAAGGGGCATAAGAGAGAGAGAGAGACAACTAGTTTCGCTTGAGAGCAATCAATGAGATAGAGAGCTTTGAATAATTAACGCTGCAACTGTCAGTGAGCCTGCAGCTATGATGTTAGTACACTGAGAGAAATTTGTGGTTAATAATGCGGCTAGTACGCTGAGAAAATTTAGTGCTTTAGAAGCTATACTTACAAAGTTGTTCGAAAAAATTGTCTGTAACCCAAAAAAAAGGAGTATAGAAAGTGTGTTCTAAAAAAAATATTTGGGTATTTTTGCATTTGGGTATTTATGCCAGACCGCCAAAGAAGCCAAATTGAATTCTCATAGTTAGCTAGTTTGCTTTATTTTTTAATTTTTAAGTTTTTGCTTCTTAAAGCTAGGCGTTTTAATTTAATTAATTTTAAATTGGAATATAGTATGGTATATTAGAAATAATAATTTGAAGTGTATTATCGGTATATATCCGAAGGAAAGTGAAAAAAACCTTCGTCCAAAGAAAGCAGTTTTCTCATCTAGCCTAAATAGCTGCAATTTTATTGAAAGTTTACAGGATGGTTTCCTTCACAGGAAAATGTTTTAGTCCATTTCTTGAACGAACTTCCTGTTTTTTGACAATTTTATTTTTGGATTTCGGGCTGGGTTTTCTTACAAACGCTCTTCCGGAGAAAGAAAAAACCCAAGCGAACGATTTTATTCGGTTTCTTTTTTCCGGAAATCGAACTTTTTTGTCGATATTCCCAATTTTTATTTTCGATAAATTCGTTTTTATTATGAAGGAAATTTTTTTTGTCGCACTTATAGTCATGTGTTCGTGTTGATATTTTCATGTGCACGATATTTTTGTGGTTGAGTCAGAAAAAATCAATTTAAAATAGTTTTCAATAAATATTCAACCAGAAGTGGACATAAATACAATCTTAGAATATCAGAAAATATTTAAAAAATTACTTAAGCATAAAATTGGAACCTTTTTAAAACCATTTCGGCGATTTGTTGTAAAAATATTCGTTTTCAAACCACATGAAAAATTCGTTTTGGTGGCACTGGAGGCACCAAACTTTCGCTTCCAAAATAAATACGAATAAATTGATTGGATTCGTTTGCAGAAACACGACTGAATTATACGTTAAATGATAAACATTTCAGAATAATAATAATAAAACATTTAATTTATGGTATATAAAATTCTCGTGTCACAATGTTAGTTACCTACTCACTCACTCGAAATTTTGTGCCTATTGGGTAAGTCTGAAGAATCAGCCAACATCTATTTCTTATACTAAGTGATAAGATGATTTTGATTTTATTTTTTGACACAGTATTTTTTGTATTGTCAGATTAACTAATATTTTTGTTAGTTATTATGTATTTTTGTCATATATAAAAAACTTATGTTTCACGTGTTACGGTGTTCTCATGAAGCGTTGAAGACTTCAAATTGTTTTTGGTGTGGGGTTGCCAATACGAAGGATTTTAGGAAGAAATGCAACGAATCAAGTTAATTATCAATCTTGAATCGAGCGGCAAACTAATCTAAAGCTCTTATATTTACCATATAAGCTAACTAGAGAATCATACGATGTTTAATCACTTTAAGAGTATTCAAAAAGATTGGGCAGGACAACGTCTGCCGGGCTCACTGTACAATCCGAGAATAACAAAATATTAAAAAAATCATTATAAATATCATCTAAAACTTTTTTTGTCGATGACAGAATGTCGTTTAAAAAGTGTTGTCACGTTAAAGCATATCTACCGGGCATGACTATGGCTTAAATGTCCAAAGTAAAGTAACAAAATGTTATATAAAAAAGACTCAAGTGTGAAAAACGGTGAAAAAAGTGTAAATCTTAGATAACTTTAAAAAATCTCGTAGCTATTTTGTATGAAGTATAAACAAATGTATATCTTCTTAAAGCTTGAATCTTTTTCTTTCCAAACCGTAAAGCAATCGAAAATCGGTTGAAAAATGGCGACGTTTTGATTGTGGGAGTGATCGTAATACCCGAAAAACGATTTTTTAGCAATAACTTGAGAATTTCGGGGTGTTAGACAATTTTGAAACACATAATCGTGATCTACTCGTCAAGAGTCAAGAGTAGTACACTAGGTCACTTGAAAAGTGTTTTGATTTTTTTTTGATTTTGTGGTACTGTGTTATTGTCATTTTGTTGTATAAATTGAGAAAAATATGCTATTATCATTGAATTTTTGCCTAGCATGTCCTTAAAATAAGAATAAAAGAATTAATGAATTATTTCACAATTTTTATTTCAATTTAATGTAAAAATCAATAAATAATTTTTGTTTCATGATTATCATTTAACAAATTTGTATCCTCACAATTACTTATTTTAAGCTTTTGAGCACTTAAAAATATGTGTCATACTTTTATCCCTATCCTAATATAAGAATATCAAGGAATCATTATAAATTTCGTACTTCCTAAACCTATTCTGCCGATTTGTTCTAATTCCTCCTCAATCGCTGCCAAATCACATAAAAAAATCGGTTTTGTGAAATTGGGCTTACCAAACATTCGTTTTCTAAACAAATCCGACTCAAATATTCGATTGTACCTTATCCCCTTATCCCCTATTTCTTTCCATGCATTCACTTGGCTTAAATGCTTAAAGCTTTTCCAACTTCAGCTGTTGTTAAGAATTTAAAAATGCATTTTTATTGAAATAAAATTTTTCCAACGTCCACGATTTCGTTTGGCTTCAAGAGTTACGAGCTCCCTCGCAAGCGCACACACGCTTACATATACACATATAAATTTTTACATAAACACACACACAAACACGCGCACTCACTCACACATATATATTTATATATAAATTTTGCGCATTTGAAGGCGCAGCAGTGTTAAGGCAATTTATGCATGTCGCAACGATTCCATGGCCCCTATAAATATGCAATTATTTTGTATTTCTCGCGAATCTCTCTTCATTTTCGTTTCGCTTTCGTTTTATTTGTTCGTTTGTATATGTTATGTATTTTTTATGCATTTGGTTTGCGTCTCTTTTTGCCAATATTTATTTGCAATTGCCGCTTGACACTTGGCATTGGGTGTCGTTAAATGTTCCTCTTTCTCTCTCTCCTGCCACTCTCTCCTGCCTCTCTCTTCGCTCTTGTTGCTGTTTTCTTGTTGTTTTTGTTGGTGTTTTGGTTGCGGCTTAACGCACATTTTGCCATGTTTATGACATTTGCAACTTTATTTGCTGAAGATACAACAAATTAACTTTTACAGCAAGATGACGCGACTTTGGAGAGGGCATGAGCGTAGAAAGGAGTGTGGAGAGGATTGGCTGGAGGACCTCAGTGGAAATTGGCGATAAAAATCGATTTTTTGTTAGTTTTTGTTGAGGTTGGAGCCTGGGATGATGTTTTAAGGACAGTTATCAAAATGTACTTGATGTACAATCTTCTCATTGTCATTGGAGAGACAGAGATATGGCAGTTTGGTTAATAGTCTAGACTGATAAACAGCTTGGACGAAGTCCCAAGAATCCTATATATTCTTAGTCGACAGTTAAGCTCCAAGGCGTCGTCCTAGCACATCCACAAAACTTAAGCTGATTCACAACATGGTAGTAACGTCAATCGTAGTCAATACTAGACAGTTCCCCTCTACTGGTTACCTGGGCAATCTAACATTCTCAGCTGCAACGCTGCGGGCGGGTGTGCCCTGAACCGATCAGCGCTAACGATGTCTTTTGTTATCTATACATAGAATACCTCTTCAAGATATCTCGATTGCAATAGCGAGAGAACTAAAATCGTGGTTTCCTTTTGTCACATCTGCTAAATACTCAGGCCAAGCTACACTTTATACACTTCTTCTGGCACTGCCATGGACTGTATAGGACAAGGTTTCGATTCCTCAAATCATACTGCTTAAACGACTTATCCTAGCTACCAGAGCTGAGTTCAAAGTGCTTTTCGAGGTTTATTCTGGCCACTGTATGGTTGTGACTTTGGTATATATAGTGGACATTCTTTGTGGGGTAGGGTGGAGAAGGGTAACTCTTTATCCTAAGTGGGTTGGGACGTCGGCTCCTGACTACCGCGCTAACTTAACCAATCCTAACCTACACTTCATGGTCAACATCGAAACTCCTACAGCTCTCCAACATCAGGACCAGGATGCTGACAGGAATTCTAACGAGGCACTGCACCATAGAGGGGATGCAACTTCCCAAGCAAATAGCTGTGGTGCTAGGGGCAAAAATAAAGCATCTAACGCCTTCTAATTAACCACTCTGTCACTTTTAAAAATATTATATCCAATGCAGATACCTCTACCTGTAGAATACGAATTCAAGAGACGGAATTGGAATTGGATTGGTCGTACATTAAGAAACCCGCAAAATGATATTGCAAGGATTTTTCTTGATATGGGATCTACAAAGATGAAAGAAGAAGACGTGGTCCATCTATCTACCTGGATCTAGGTTATGGATGCGAGCTGGAACATCAAGGAAGAGACTCTTGGCCCGTGGTCAAGAACTTCGCTTTAAAACGTCAAAGCTGAAGAGAGTTTGTAGGTTGGGTTGAGTAGGCAGCTCAGATAGTGACCAATATCATGCAGAGATCATGAGGTCCATTGTGTTGCCTAATTGTAAGAGAGCGAAGGAAACAAATGGAAGAAAAGCGAGGGACTGTGGAGGAGGATCGAAAATTAGCAGGGCATCCCTAATTGCCTAAGTCTCTCATGGTGTGAAACCATTTTGAGGAATCAAGAGAGTTTGTAACTGCGCTATGTTCCGCCACTTGGATGAAATCTACAATATTCGAGTAAAAGAGGTCGTCCATCTACCACCGGAGCTGAACATTATGGAAGTGACCCAAGAACTTCGCTTCAAATTGTCAAAGCTGCAGAGGTTTTGTAGGTTGAGTAGAGTAGGCAACTCAGATAGTGATCAATATCACCCAGAAATCATGAGATCCATTGAGTTGCCTTATTGTCAGCGAGAGAAGAAAGGATATGAAGAAAGGGAGGGATTGTGGCCTTTCTCTACGTCTTCCCATGTTATGTTAACTTTCTTTCATAAAAGGAAGCAGTGTGCCAAGCGGTATCCATTTTAGGCAAGCGGTCTAATAAATGTTTGTTTAGGTACCTTTAGCGCCTCAACTTATTCCAAAAAGATGTCTTGTCGACAAATAAATTGCATCTGGATCGATATTCGGTTGACAGAGAACGAATTAGAGTCATATTTTGAAAGTTTCCAAAATATCAATAATATATTTTTTTATCATCTTTTAAACTAGCTTTTGATAAGATCGATTCTTCTGAAGAATGGAAATTTTAAAGTTTTGTACAAGTTTTGGTTACTTTTATACGTATTAAAAATTTAACATAAAAGCCATCATTCGCTTCCTAAGTCAACCTTAAGAAGGATTTAAGGCAGTCCAGCTAAGAGCTTTGAAAGAAATGCTACTTATCTGAATTCTTGCTGAATCATGTAAGTTAAGAAAGCAAGAAAATCGCTTAGATGATGATAAAGATTATTATACTTATATATTCCCTTCCTGACATATTGATCTGCTCTAGATCAGATCTTATGATCATTTAGATCTCTTCTCCCAATTCGCTTAGATGATGATAAAGATTATTATACTTATATATTCCCTACCTGACATATTGATCTGCTCTAGATCAGATCTTATGATCATTTAGATCTCTTCTCCCAATTCGGGAGACTTGGGCTGATGGCAGCCCTTGCGGAAAGCTCCGGTGTCAGCAATGCTCCACGAATGGGTCCAAAACTGAGCAGTGTGTACGTGTCGGAATCATTGGACCCAACACCGGAATCACTACCGCAATGGGCATTTGGCCCAGCGTCTTTCAAGCGGAGATTCATACCATAAAGATCTGCGCCCATTGTATCCTTCTCAAGGGAACTAGGGAAGCAAACAAATGCATTTTTTCAGATAGCCAAGCTGCTATTAGGGATTGTCATCCTGTAGCATCTCATGGTTAAAGAATGTCATAACTACCTTCAAGTCCTCTCCGCCCGGAACCAGGTCGTGCTATGTTGGGTGCTTGGACACTCGGGAGTGGATGGTAACACGATCGCTGACGATCTAGCACGACAGGGTGTCTCCACCCTGACTACATTTCCTCCGCCGTCTTGTGGTATTGGTTGGTCCACAATCAAACCATGATAAACAAATGGGCTGCAGGAGAACGTAGGAGATACTGGTAATCCCTTCCGGGGCTTCGTCAGGCAAAAAAACCTCTCGATGCGATCAAAACAAAAGGTGTGGGCAGGTAGCTTACATATCTGGCCACCACACTGTAAGATACCATCTACAGAAAATTGGCCTATCGGACTCTTCAGAGTGCAGGCTCTATCTAGAAGACGATGAAACTATACAGACATATTCTCCGTGACTGTCCAGCGTTGCTATGGGACAGAGCCTGCTCCCTGTTTTCTTCAGTTGTATGTTAATGTTGTAAATAAATTCCCCAATGCTCCGCCCAGGAGACCAGACTAACAATAAAGTCATCCAGGAAAATTATTATTTTAAGAGATGAAACATGTATCTCAGATAATTACATACTTTCTTCTCTCCACACTATTCCATATTACTAATTGCTTGTAGACAATTTTGTAACAAACTACCCAAGGCAACCCTTTTACTCTCTTTTAACCGCTTCTACGTCACTCATTCAGTCCCGAGCTTATATAGAACACTGCATTTGACTTTTAGATAACATTTTTGTGTCCTTTTGCATATTGTCTCTCTTTTGATATGACATATTTATTAGTTTATTTTATAAATATATTTTTATTTATGCACATTACTCTCATTGTAGATAACTTCGTTTATTTTTTGTTTAATGCTACTACCACAAGTAAGAGCTAGTTATATATAAGTAAGTAAGGGAAATAGCTTAACTGACAAATATTGCATGTAAATATACACACACATACATATATATATATTTTAGTATATGCACATATGCATTATATACATATATGCATGATCAAAATGAAAGCTTGCAACAAACAACAAAAATTTTTCGTGCAGCTGCCACAAGGCAAATAACTGCAAATTTCTCTTTTTCGCTCTCCCCCTCTCTCTCTCTCTCCCCCTATCACTCTCTTCCTTGTTGCATGTTTTACAAATTGAAATGCATTGTAATACAATTTATAAATATATATGTATGTATGTGTGTGTGTATGTATATAAAAATGTATATATTTTTTATGTGCTCTGATAAGCTTTTGCATATATATTGTAAAAATGTTTGTTCATTCAAGATAAATTTTTATATCGTAGATGCTGTCACGTTTGCTGTTGTTTTTGTTATTTTTGTTGTTTTTATTGCCTTAAATAAATTGGCAAACAAAAATATCGATAAATTGTCAGACGCGCGCCATTGCCGATAACCAAACGTTTATGACATTTATGGCAACAGTTTTACCCGCTTTAAGCCTCTGATTGCACAGTTTAATGCACTTTAGTTGGTGCGGAGTCTAGTTAATACATCATAAAGCTTGCAACTTGAATAATCGATATAAATAGTCTTTTAACAAGTGTGACCGTAGCTAAGTTTAAATGTGAACTAGTTTTTGATTGATTAATAGTGTGACCGTTCTTAATTTGTGTTCTCATTAATTTTTGAACTGAGCTAGTGATCATTATGTGAACAAGTGATCAATTAACTATGAAAATAGTGTGATCGATAAATGGATGAATAAATAGTGTGATCGTATCTAAGTTTAATTGAAAACTAGTATTTGAATGAATAACAGTGTGGCAGTTTTTAAATTGTGTTCTGCCAGTGATCACTGTATGCGCTAGTGATCAATCAATCAATGTCTAGCTGAATTAATTGCTTGTATGCAAATTTATGCATCAAGCGGCCATCTTTTAGTTGTGGGTAGAATTATTTTATCAAATTTATTATATTTTCAATAAAGCTCTTTAATAATGAATATTTTTTGTGAAATCTTTCGCTGCGAATAGATGTCAGAAGAACCAAATCTCTAAGATCACAAATCAGAGAAGCTTTAGAATTTATTTTTAAAAATTTGTTGATGAGATTTTATCACGACTTATATGATTGATTATTTAGTTTTATGTTTTGCAAAACAGTTCGTGAAGAACCCAAATTGCAAAAAGTTTAAAGATGCCACCACCAAAGAAATCGTCAAGCAACGGGCGGGAGAGATTCCAAAAAAAAAAAAAAAAACCACTTCGGAAGAATCGCCGGAGGGTAAGATGCTGGTCAAGTAGGTCAGATCAAATAGGCAAATCGAGAGGTACCGGAAATAGACAGAGGTCCTTTAAAGAAACTGCTCCTCAGAAAACAGACGCGGCCTCACTCCCAACACAACTTCTTCGCCGAGGTCACCAAGAACTAGGTCCTTGGTAGTGTTTTCTGAAGGATTTTGAGAGCATTGGTGGACTCCTAATACTCTGTAGTGACTCAGGAAAGCATCTCGGCACAGTAAAGACCATTGCCTGTGATAACAAGCGCTCTGGCTTATAAAAGCGAATTTTGATAAACTTCTAAAATCATAATTAATTAAAATACCTCATTAAAAGATTCGTTTTGTATGTAATAACTAAGATGAAAAGATGATACACAAGAGTTTAAGATGATGATAGAAGTATATACTACGACTCAAAGAATTCAGTGCGCTTTGACTGCTCTACGAGTTTTTGGACTTATAAATGCAATTAAGGTTGAGTAGAATTGATTGAGTGACGATTTAAAAAAATTTTACTCTCTGCTCACAAGTGAAAGAAGATAGAGAAAAAGATGAAGATGATGAAAAAGACGATGATAAAGATGACGATAAAGATGCTGATAAAGATGATGATAAAGATGACGATAAAGATGATGATAAAGAAAATGATAAAGATCAGGATAACAATGACGATAAAGATGACAATAAATATGAGGATAATGAAAAAGATGATGATGAAGATGATAGTAAAAATGAGAATAACGATGATGATAAAGATAATGATAAATATAAAGATGATGGCAAAGATGATGATAAAGTTCATTCTAAGGCAAGCCAATTTCTTGGCTTTTAGGAAAAGAGATTTTTCAAAGAAAACATAATTGTTTTGTTTTTATATAAAAGATGATGTTAAAGTTGAACTTAAAGATAACAATAAAGTTGAATTTTTTCTTAAGTTGACGTTACATACACTTGATAAAGTAGCTTATTGTATAGAAAGAATTTCGATTAATTGATAACGTAATGAGTAGAATTGATTGAATTTCGATGTAAAAAATTTTGCTCTTGAGTTACAGATGATGGTACAGATGATGATAGAGATGATGATAAAGAAAATGATAAAGATGATGATAAGGATGACGATAAAGCTGATCATAAAGATGATGATAAAGATGATGATAACGATGGTGATAAAGACAATGATACAGATGATGATAAAGATGATGATAAAATTAATTCTAAGGCAAGCCAATGAGGCTGATGCTGCATTTTAGCGAAGAAAAAGAGATTTTATAAAGTTGATGTAAATTTTTTTTTACACAGAGATGGTATAAAATTTCAACACAATCATACCTTTATTTTTATTTGAAAGATGACGCTTTAAGTAAGATTTTTAAAAGAAATGCATTTCTGGCTTATTTTTGGAGGCATTTCAGCGTAGGAAAAGAGATTGTAAATAGATGACATAATTTCCTTGTTTCAAATTAAAGATGTTAAAGTTCAGCTTAGTATTTTTTATACTTTTTTTTTACGTATTTTAGCGTAGTAAAGGAGATTTTGTAAGATGTTATAATATTTTTTTCTCACACAGAGATGGTCTAAAATTTTAACTTAGTAGTACCTTTTTTTTCATTTTAAAGATGACGCTAGAAATACAATTAAAAAAAAAAAATTTGTCGCTGATGCGGCATTTCAGCGAAGGAAAAGAGATTTTATAAAGATGACATAATTTCCTTGTTTCTACATATAAGATGTTAAAGCTCAGCTTAGTATTTTTTTTTGCACTAAAGATGACACTAAGGTTTACAGTTTTTTTTTATTTGACGTATTTCATTGTAGTAAAAGAGATTTTGTAAATATGATGTAATATTTTTTTTTCTCCATTAAAGTTGACGTTAAAGTTCAACTTTGTAATAAGAATTTATTTTTTTTACACTAAAGATGACACTAAAGTTGACAAATTTTCTTCAGATGATGTAAAATGAAATAAAGTTGACGCGGCTGGTTTTTATAGAAAAAGAATTTTGTCAATATGACATAATAACATTAACTCCCAAAGAGCATATGATATTCGTCATCTCAACGCACAACTTTGTCAATTTTATCTTATTTTTTATTACGCGTGTTAATCATGTACATAAATATTGGATAATAAAGTGAAAGAAGAGTAAATGTCGGGAGTTGCCACTCCCACTTACCGTCAAGCATGCCCAGCAGCAAAAACAGCGGCAAAAGTTGCAACCCGACTGACTTGGCCGTAGTCGTTGTCGGAGTAGAAGTCGAACTTGGTGAGTTGCTCATGCTAAATCCTTTCCAATTTTCTTGTAATCCACGCTGATCAGCCTAAAGCCGACGACGCTTAAATAGAGCAGCTGGTTACGGGTTAGCTGCGCCCCAAAGTAGGCAACGCTGATGATGCCGAGGAGCATTAAACGGAAACGCGTTTACATTACCGCGATAACAAACGGAAATGCGCGCGCGAAGCGTAAGTTGCAGCGGAAGGAGCTAGGAGAGAGCACAGAGAGGCAGTCCTTGCGCCTCTAGGCAGCGGAAAGCGCCACGTGCTGTGGCGGTCCTGGCTGTCCTTTGGTATCCTCTATGTGTGCCGGCACAGCGGCAGCTTTGCTAAATTCGCCTGTTTGCCTGCTGAGTCTGAGTTTTGCTACTCTCTAGCTATTTTTATATGATTTTTGCTGCGCCTTTGTCTTCGTAGCTGCCGCACTCACACCCTATATCCAACACATATATATAGGGTGCGAGCTGCCTGATAATATTTATAGCTGGAGCGCTATTTATTCATGGTGAGTGCGCAACACGCCGTAATTTCTGCCTCGCATTTTATTGCCTTTACTTTTAGTCGCTTTTTCTTTTTGCACTTGTTTTCTCTTCTTCTTTCTCTTTCACCGTTAAAGTTGCCGCTTTTCACTTAGTCCTCTTTAAAAATTAATAATGCACTTTTACACGCTCTTTCGCCCGAACTATTAATAAAATCCGCACTGAGGCTGCCTCACGTGAGTTTTTGAGCTGCTGTTTGGTGTATATATGTATATATACTCTTTTTTTCAGTGTATTTCAAAGGTATAAGAAAATCTTATTGTATTAAAAGCTTGCATATTAAATTTTTCACCGAGTTGTTGCACACTGGACTTTTGTTACTTCTTCTTCTTCTTTTTCGTTATATATTTTTTTTATATATTTTACAACTTTATTTTTTGTGGCTTTCATGTAAAATCCACGTTTAAGATTTATCGTTTGCTTTATCTTCTTTTGTTGTTGCTGGAAATTTATGTCTGTCTCGTTGACTTTTGGGCCAAAGACCAGACTTAGACTAGACTAAAGCAGTGAAAAGGATGCAAGGAGCAAGCAGGGCAGAGCAGTTTATTACTCAATGGCAAGCAGTGAAAAGGGTGAGGGTCCCTTAAACTAGGGAGTGAGTCCTCAAAGAAAAATGCTAAAATGTTGCACCTTTTGTATGGTAGTGTAAGCAATGTGTGTGTATTTTTCTATGTGTGCGAGGGTCAGTTGAAAAAGTTTGGAGATAGTTTGTGAAGGGTAAGATTGGGAACCGACGCTAGCTAAAGGATCACACAAAGTCGAAGGTGAAAAAAAATTAGGTCGGTTTTATCGGATTAAATATCAGCTCGGCGAGATAAGCGAAAATGGGCGACACCTTAGCTCATGAAGCAGAAACGGCAGTGAGAATGCACGACATTAGAAAGCTATATTCCATAACAAGAAGCCATCGGGATCAAGGCGTCGTAATGAAAAACAAAACGGGCGAAGGACGGTCGCCTTCTCGCAAATAAAGATGAGCAACTACGACGTTGGGCTGAGTATTTTTGCGAAATTCTGAACTATCCGCTGGGCCTAAAAGAGTGCGAAGAACATCCAGAGACACCGACTGAGCCACCAATCTTTCTTGGTGTCTACACTCGTCCGCCGATTAAAAATGAAATTGTTGCTATTATTAGGACACTTAAGAACAACAAAGCCCCTGGGAGCGATAATGTTCAAGTTGAGTTTTTAAAATGTGATCCTGACACAGCAGCGAACAACTGGTTACCTATCTTACAGGAGATATGGAGAACTAAAATTCTTCCGAGAAGCTGGAACGAAGGGATTCTTGTTAAGCTACCCAAGAAAGGTGACGCCTCAGATTGTAATAATTATAGAGGGATAACAGTTCTTTCGGCTCTGAGCAAAATTCTAACGTCGTTGATTATGAATCGTATCTCTTGCTGTGGAAGGCACGCTCCGGGAAAACCAATTTGGTTTTCGACAAAAGACCAAAAGACTTAATAAATACAATTTGCACCATATTTGATAAAAATGGAAAAATAAGGCTCCATGCTCCACTTAAGGGTTCAGAATTCATAGTAGTAGAATGGGATGGACCCATTTCAACATTGTAGCCATTGTAGCGTCGGTAATAATGTCACTCGAATAAAGATATGTTCAAAGTGGCGAAATCGAATTTCAGACATATTATAGACCGAACTAGCTGAGGCAACAGCGCAGCAGTATCCGGATTTCCAAGTCTGGTGCTGCTACGTTGGAGCCATGGACAGAGGTGCCTGGCAGCAGACATAAAATGCTATGGGATGGAGAGAACAAGATGCTTCCAAACCCCCACGCGCTGGAGTCCTCCATTGAAAAGGCCCTACAAGATTAGGTTTACGCTCTGGGAGCGTTCATGGACCTCTCGGGTGTATTCCACAATGTATCCACGAAAGCCATAATGCGAAGCCTCAGATAAAAGGTATCTCAGGAGGCCATAAACTCCTGGACACAAAGCATAATAAGCAGCATGAAATGAAAGTTAGAGCTGAATGGGTAACCACGACCGTGATAAAAGAGGCGTACAGGGGAATGCCAAAACGCGGAGTACTGTCGCCTATAACGATAAGTTCGGTCATGGACACAACACTAAAAGAGATACAGCAGCCACAGAAGTCGGGCTTAGTATCAACGCAGACAAGACGCACCTAATTCTTTTCACCAAGAGATACAGGTACCGCGAACCTTAAAAGAGCATGTAATATCTAGGAACAGTAAAGGACAGCAACGCCGTCAGCCAGTTGGTGTCACAAAGGGAGTACGTGTAACCCTAGACTTGGGTACGCGCCGTAATTGTGACACACTTCTGGAAGTGCGACTATACTCTCCACGTGAGGGAGGGTGGAAGCAGGCCTATGGTAAGGTCATGTCTCTGCCATGGGTGCTGACGAATGGTAGTTCGGGCGAAAACTCTATAAAATTACCCCAAATCTAAGGTGGAACAGCAAAGGCCGATCGATGCATGGCTGAGGGGGTCTCAGTCATCACTTTGCGAACTCTGGATACTTGTCGACCTCTTAACCTAACCTTAAGGGTGAAGAAAGACACAAATGCACTGTATGCATCGCAGAAAATGCTGAGTAGCATAATAGAGATCCCTATACCTAGGAGCGACAAACAAAATAGATTGTTAGGGAAACAATTTTATATTGTATAAGGCAGCAGACCCACCTAAACCACACAACTCCTTAAGAAAGCTTCATTACAGCAATCAGCTTTTTAAGGCAGAACACCCATCAAGTAATACTGTAAAAAGCTCGCTGCGATCACCGTAAGCGCATTGAACGAGTCCAATACGATTTTTTAAATATCGAAGTCGATACTAAATATTCGATACGGATATTTTGGTTTTCGATTAACCGTCGATCTGATACCA
Organism: Chymomyza amoena; assembly: GCA_037043745.1. NCBI lineage: Eukaryota > Metazoa > Arthropoda > Insecta > Diptera > Drosophilidae > Chymomyza > Chymomyza amoena. Next base: position 23,600 of record JBAMAX010003759.1, read on the forward strand.
ATTTGCTTAGTATTAGCATCGAGATAAATTTCGTTTTACATTTGGCACTTGCAATTTATTTTACAAAAAGTATTGGATTTCTTGTTTTGGGAAGATCGAATCGGTATCGAGCTTTTTTTGGAATACTAAATACTTCGGTTCAATTTTTTTTCCGATATCGAACATGCTTAGTCCAAACACAAAAATCGATTTTCTAATTTGTTGATGCAAAAGTAAAGGAATTTTTTTTGAATCAGATTAAAAATTGATAAAGACGAAAAATTTACTATTTTGTTTTTATGGAATTGCCACTTAACATAAATAGGCAAAATTTTTCTTAACTCATAAAAAAAGGAAAAATTTTTCTTAACTCATAACTTGTTCTAAAAGTGAATATAAAATTAACTCAGACTTGGTATAAAATTATACTAATCGGCTTAGAACTTTGAAAACATTCAAGTTATTCCATTAACCATGACCTCTACATTTTTAATCGAATAAAACAAAACTCTGGGCGCTCAATAATTTCTAATCCCAGTTCTGGCTAACTTTTGGATCAACTCTCGTGCTAAGCTCTGCTAAACGAAATCAAAGCTCATTGAACATCTTGTTAGCAGAGCAGAAGATTCGCTTTAGTGCCGTTTTCTTATATTTACACTTTGAACTCTTTGCAAACTGTGACTGCTGTGACTCTCATCCTTGACAGCTTGAGTCGCTTTTCCGCTCTCGCTTTCACTGCGAACTGGAAATGCCAATCATTCATAAGTCATGGCTAAATACACTTCCCATCCAGCGCTCCTCTTTTTATTTCTCTTCATCTGTCTGTGACTTTTGAGTCTCTGACAAATCGACAGTCAAAAATTTTACCATTGATATTTTGAAGCCAGCAAAGAGAGCAGCTCCCACTCACTCTCTCTGTGTGCCGCCTCTCTTTGGCCATTCAATCAGTCGCAAATCAAATTGGCCGCCAAAGAAGAAGCAGCACAAAAAAATAAAAAAAAATAAAAAAAATAGAGAAACATTGAGCAGCAAAAAGTCATCCATCAAGGACGAGTGACAAGGAGTGAGCAAAAGAGACAGACAGTCAGTGGATCTGGGGTGTGGGAGAGCGCTTTGGGCGCGAGCAACTTTGCATGAAATTGGCTGTGCTTAAGCAGCAGCAAAGAGTGAGCCAGCAGCAACAACAACAACAACAACAACAGGAACAACAACAGGAACAAGTGGAATGACAACAACAATGACAAAAAGCTTTTTGCACTAGTGTGTGTGTGTGTGTGTTTGTGTGTGAGTGAGCGTAAGTGAGAGGGGGAATGAGTAAGTGTGTCGATTGTCTGCCACTTGAGACTTGTGTAATAAACTGCTCTCAACTCAAATCGCCGCTGGGGCCAAAGAAAGAGACAACAACTACAACAGCAACAGCAGCAACAACAACAACAAAGGCTACAATAACAACGTGAAAGGAAATAAATAAACGTTTAAATGTTTAACTCTATTTAACACTTTTGAAGCAAAGTTCATAATTACAGTGAACTACAGCAAAGTGGAACCTAATGAAAAACTATTGAAATTAATTGAAAGTGCAATTGGTCATTTACTGTACAGGTAATAGCTTGTAGATATAAATTAGAAAGAGGTCAGGGGGGGTGTATTCAGCTTCTGATTGGAGTCTTTTAGAGTGAAGTCTTCTTACGAGATACAGAGTGGAATAGAATGCTAAGATGTGATTTTCGAAGTATATCTTGGGAGGGTGCTACAGGGATTGACGCAGACTAAGTAGTTCGGCAATCATACTCTGAAGAAATCAGTCATTTACCAGTGCCACAAACGATTCAGAAGGAGCCGTGAGTCCTTCAACGATGACAAGCGCGGTGGCAGGCCATCGACATCGAAAAAAAAGAATGGATGGGCATGGCATTTAGCTCAAAGATTTGGCCCTCAGACGTGTCACTGCAAAGCTGGTTCCAAAAGACTTGAATTGTATGCCAAAAAAAAAAAATTTATCAAATTACATGAGTTCCAATTCCACTCGTATAAAAACGGAATGAATCCCAACCAATAACCACCGATATCGCCCGATTTTTCTCCTTGGAAGTTTTTCCTATTGGATCGGCTCAAAAATTCTCTCCGTTGAATGCAGTAGAGCACCCGATATGAAGTCATTGAAAAATGAAAGATGGCTCTGATGATCATACCGAAAACCGATAGTAAACAATTTTTTCGGGTGTTGGATCAAGCGCTGGCATAAGCGCGTTGTAGTTGATTGGGAAAACTTTGAAAGGGACAATATCGATTTGGATAAATAATCCTGTATTATATATATTCTTATATAATAGGTAGTATATCATGAACGGGGTGAATCTATTGTGCCCTCTACTTGCTCTAGAGCTCCTCATCCAAATCGATTTTTAAAAAATAATCAACTATTTCAGAAGCTTTTATTCGAGGGATACAGTGAAACGAGATTCAATGCGTACCAAAAAGCGATATCACTCTTATGACTGTAACATCATACTCAGAAAGAATATGAAAAGGTTTCTTCCGGAATTTAACAAATCCTGGACGTGTTCGAGGTCAAAATGCCAATAGCAGTTGGGAATTTCCTGACTCTACAGTAGCCTCTAATGAACTCAGTCAGCATCTTTTGGCTATTCTTAAGACTATGCAAATTATAGGACCAGAGAAGATTATTTTTAGTATCCTAATAAGGTAGGTAGGTAGGTTAAGGCGGCAGTTGTGACTTAGCGTTCCGAATCACTTAAGCCAAGAACAGGCCCTATGTGATACCGATTGTGGGAGTAAGTGATAAGGATATGGAATAGACAAAAACAAGTAGTGAAATAGGAAAAGTGAAAAAGTGCAGGACTATGCTTAACATGGGATTCGAAATCACAACCTCTAGGATGATAGTCTAGTGTACGATTGTTTGGCTTTCGAGGGTGTAGTAACCTAAGTAACTTCTGATCCCATTTCCTGACTCTACAGTGAATTGTAATTAATCCAGGATTTCTGGCACAATTGGTCACTTTCTTAAGCCTATTGCAGTTCGAGAAGCCGATAAGCTTCTTAAGATAATAAACAATTCTATAAAATATTTGATAATATTTTATTTCCAATCGGTTAATGTAAAAACAAATATTTCGTCTCATTCATAATATTGGCAATTTCCAAGAATTATCTCTCTAAGTGGAGTCATACAACATTTCTGCTTATACATATATATACATACTGTAACATATGCATATTTACATATGTGTACTTGTACATAAGAATTATTTGCTTAAATCCCTTGAGGCATAATCATCAATTTATCATCAGAGAGCAGCATTTAGCTGAGTTCCTTGTTCCTTGTTCCCTGTTTCTTTTTTTTGAGTAATGGGAGTTTGGTCTGTTTTCGGCTGGCCGCTGCAGCCTCAGTTTATTTAATTTTTGCTAGCGTGAAATGTGCATAAAGGAAGAGAGTGGGAGAGCGAGCACAGAGAGTAAGACCAAAGCAGAGGCTGAGGCAGAGCCAGAGACGGCGGCAAAGCGAAAAGCCCGCAAGCCAAAAAATTGTGCGTTAGTTGATGGGTTGTTGCTCACTTGGTGGGTGTGAAAGGGGTCGGAATGGGGTCTAGATGGGGTCTGGTTGGGGTTTGGATGCGGTCTGCTTGGGGTTGACTGGCTTAGTTTAGGCTGAGTGGGTAACTAGCTGGTTCAGTTTGCTGCATAAAAAGTGGATGCATGCGTTGGAGATGGTAACACTCACGCGCTGCTGTATGTGGCAGTGACGTAGTTGGAGACTGAGTGGTAGAGGGGTTAGACTAACCCAAAGCTTTGTCAAAGTTTTTGTAATTGGCTTTTGAAAGCTATTTTACTAAATTTGTGTTGTATAGACATGGTTAAAATTTATATTATATATATATATTATATTAAATTTATAATTTATTTAATGTTATTTATTTTACAATAAAATTGATTTGTAGCTTTGGAATATTTTTGTTAAGTAGCAACATATTGCTCAAATTCGACAGTTGACTATCGCATAAAGAGTCATTTATTTTTATGATTAAAATCTATTCAAGATTTATGGTATTTATAGTACAGCTTAAAATATTGTTATTTACTTAATTATTTTTAAATAGTTGTTTGAGTATCACAATCTAGCTTTAAATTACAGAGCTGCAGTTTAAATAAGATTTAATGTATGGACTGTAAAGTAATGGCGTTCTGACGTTCTGGAATTTATGTATGCGGTTGAATCATAATAAATAATTTAAATATTTAAATTGTTGTAAATATATGCTTAAAAACATTTTAATATTTGCTAAAGGAGCAACTCAGGGCTTAATTTTTTGGCAGTAGGGCCTTTAGAGGGCGTTGACTGACGTGTACCCGGATATTCAATGTTTTTCAACATTCTAGAAATTCAGAGAAAAATTGTAAGTGATATTTTATTTTATTTAAACAAGCGTAGAAATCATCAAAAAGTGGACTCTAAATTTATTGCAATAAATATCATTTTCATTATTTGTTACAGGGTTGAGACAAAGAAATTTATATTTCTTTGAGAACAGGGAGCATAGCCCTCTAGTAATAGATATATAAACATGTAAAAAAGTGCGAAACAGCGCTAATATTATGTATTATGTATATTTAATTCTATAAGAATTAAAATTACACATACGCAGTGTTGCCTCATATGAATGAGAAAGCTTTGAATCCATAAGCCTTTAGCTCCGGATCTGGTAATGCTAATTGCCAGTGTGACCACGCAAGATTAAAAAAAAAATGTTCAAAATTAATGTGAGTGCTAAGTTTTGGGTCCCTTTGGAGTACTTAGTGAAGGGGAAAATCTGTGTTATAATGGTACAGTCTCGTGTGACCGATCTTGATCAAAGAGATTCAGATTCAGTTTTGGGTCAACGTAATGACTAAATAGTACAGTCAAGGCAGCTTAGTGATTATATATCTCACGTAGTGGTCTTAATGGACTGTATATTGAGTCGTTCACTAAGTAATTTCGTTTGATTACAACGGATGCTTATTCAATTTTTTCTCAGCCAACTTTGCATTTAACCACTTTAGCTTTACATATTCAAACATCTGATATTGTAAGGCTTTTTTGTTAAAGATTTGGTTAATTTTTTTGGAATATTTTTTGTTTGGTGCCCTATAGAAGATGGAAGACCGAAAAAAACATTTTGTATGGAGAAGATGTGTTGACCGAACGCCAATGCCAAAATTGGTTTGCAAAATTTCGTTCCAGGATCGATCTTGAGGATGCACCACGTTCTGGAAGGCCTCTTGAAGCCGATGTGGATAAAATAAAATCGTTGGTCCATGCAAACATTTAAATTTGAGAGATTGCTGAAAGATTAAATTTGTCTAACGCGACCGATCACAAGCATATGAAACGTCTATTAAACGTTATTATTAAACGTTAAAGAAGTGATCCATATCTGAAGCGCATTGCTACTGGCAACGAAAGGTGGGTTGCTTACAAAAATGTAAAGCGCAAAAGATCATGGTCTAAAACGGATGAACCAGTTCAAACTACTTCGAAGACCGATAGTCACCAAAAAAGGTTATGTTGTCTCTTTGGTGGGATTTCCAAGGGATCGATCATTTTGAGCTTTTGCCCGACAATACCACGATAAATTCTGCAGTGTATTGCGATCAGCTGGACAAATTAAGAGATGCACTTAAACAGAAGAGGCCAGAATTGATCAATAGAAAAGGTGTAGTGTTCCACCAGGAAAATACGAGAAGATTGATGACTCGGCAAAAGCTTTTGCAGCTTGAATGGGAGTTGCATTCATATTCTCCAGACTTAACACTTTCGGACTTCTAGTCAGGAAGTTAAAAACCACTTGGACCACTTTTTTGTTGCAAGGATCAAAACTTTTATGAGCATGGATTCAATCTCTTGACGGAAAGTTGGCAAAAGATATTGGATCAAAATGGAGAACATATAACTTCATAAAATGTTTAACACAATAAAACATATTTTTTAAATTGCACAAAAAAAAAACGAAATTACATAGTGAACGACCCAATAGAATGTGTGGTAAAACAAATTTGGTTAAATATTTAGCGTGTTCCCTGAAAAATTGATTCTGATTGCTTAAGTGACTGCTCTTAAATGGGAACTAAAGCCACTTGTTTTGTAGAAAGCTTCAGAGAACTGGAAAAAGCCATCTTACACAAGCATACATGAGACTTTTTAATCATATAACCATATTTTTGTAGACTACATTGCGTATACGCAATAAAAAGAAACTCGCAGCAAAATCTTTGCTGTACACCGAGCTATCATGACAAAGCTAACCTTTCGACATCGCCACAAACAACAGACATTTGGACTTCGAAAATAAAGAATCAATGGGTCTTTCGGAAAGCAGCTATAATGACAGCTGTTTGGAACTTGACATATTATATGTCCGAATTATGAGTGTTTAATCAACAATCTAACAAATGGGCCACCCTATACAAAGCAGCACTCCCAATAAATTATTTTATTCACATGCTTTCCAAAATTTTATAAATATTTAGAAAAGCTGTATGTAAACATACACAGAAGAGACTTTAGTTGTATATTAGAAAAAAATTTTAGGCCACGTTGCGTATGAGCAATATTCATATATTATATTATTAAGCTTGTAGATGTACATACTTCAGTAATAGGGGCTTTGGTTAAATACTGGGAAAAACCAAAATTACGTGTACAGCAGAGACTTTACTTAAATATTACACATATTTTGAGGCTGACGTTGCGTATACGTAATATAAAAGTATTGGGCCTAGCTCGCAGATATAGTCCAGTGACAGGGACTTTGGATACTCAAAGCATCGCTGAAATAGGGTTAAAGCGATGCAGCCGCCGATAGGGAATTTAAAAAATATTTTTTAACGAAAATCTAAATTAGATTGCAATGACAAGGGCCAGAGAAAGAGCGCTCAGGGTGGACGTAAGATGATCTCTCTTTGGACCTTCGAAAGTGCTTTAAAAGCTGAAGTTTAATCCGGAGAAACAATATGAAGCAAGAAGTATATTTTGAAAAAATAAATAAATCTGCTTTATCTTTATTGCTATATATATAAAAAGAAGCCTTCTCAATAATTTATAATACAAATAATTTGTGGCCTACGTTGCGTATACGCTATATAAACATATTTGCAATAAATTACTATAGCACATTTATGACTCTAAAATAAGACATTTTGTGGGGCTAAAACCCCCTATAAAACTACCCACCGCCACCTCTGCCAGCAACGCGCTGAAGCTGTGGCATTAATCGTGACGCTTGGTACGTCATCAACACTGCCGCAGTAGAAAGCTACTGCCACTGGATGAAGTTGCTCCTTGTTGCTCCTGTTTTTATTATTTTTTTAGCTAACTCATATGCAAGTACATCATATGTATATGTGTGTGTGTGTTTGTGCATGTGTGTATTAGTTTGTTTTATGTGTTCATTTTTTTTTAATATAAAGCAGTGCGTATGAATGTGTGTGTGTGTATCTATATGCATGTTTTGTTTACTGCAGGCTCATGTACATACATACAAAAGCTGTTGTTTTTTGTTATTGTTGTTGTTGCTGCTGTTGCTGCGGCTTTCCATGTTGGCTTGGTGGCAAGCCAGAAAATACAAGAGCCACATCAACGGGGCAACATCAACTGCTGCCGCTTTTCTAAATAACCCAACCAAAAAGGGCCATGAGTCAAATAAATTACCAACACATTGTTGTTGTTGTTGTACAACTAGTCGCTGTTGTTGTTGTTGTTGCTGTCGCCGTTGTTGGCAAATTTTTGATGGTTTAATTTTGTGGAAAATAAGTTGAACGGCGCCCAGCGCCCAGCGCATAGCGCATAAACGCAATCCTGCCTAGCTGACAAATAAACGCACACACATACGCATATACGCACTCCTTTAGAGTAGTCTTCAGTACAAAGGACTAGTCCGTGGCACACAAAATTTGAAAGCTATTGGTGCGGGGCAGTTCTGCCTTCCGTTCACCAGAGAGTCTAACCCATAAGGTTCGAGTCTTTTTTAACAACTGTCTGCGAAGAATCTTGGAAATCTAGTGGCCGAATGTTATATCAAACGAAGATCTACAATGAAGATCCAACGAGATACCCATCGTCAATAAAATTGTACTTAGAAAATTTCGGTGGCTGGGCCACACCCTTTATAAACAGCCAAACGAAATATGCAGACAAGCACTGGACTATAATCCACAAGGAAGCAGACGCAGAGGGCGGCAAAAAATAACTTGACGAAGAACTCTGCAAAGAGAAGTAAAAGAAAGCGGAAAGACCTGGGGTGAACTAAAAGCTCAAGCTCAAAATTCACTATGGATCTATGCTCCACTAGGAGTGGCAGGACATAAGTAGAAAAAGTTCTGCCTTCGCAAGAATCCCATAGAACTATGTAAACAAGCGCTCGAATGGAATCCGCTTGATAAAAGAAAGAAAGGACTTCGGTCTAGATGAAAATCTTATATGGAGGTCAATGCCATTGCGAAAGATCGTAGCTGATGGAAACGTTTTGTTGTCGAAGTCCCATGTTCCACTGGAGTTAAGAGGAATGGACAGAGAGAGTTATTCGCTTATCCGCAGTCGACAATATAGCCACATAGGTTCTATATTCTGGTCTGGAGTTAATCGACACCGCTGGGTTTTGACCGTTTTCTATAGTTCCACTGAGGGGTATATCGCCATCGCTTTCCCATATATGAGCACTAATCTCAAATCTTTCTACTGTTGCTTTATACTTTATAATTCGTTACCCAACATTGGGATTCCACATACCTTAAATCTCAATCAAATTGCAAAAAGCGGGATAAGTGGCTCAAAAAAGGACGTTTAACTATATGTGATGATCGAGTATTCTGCTCTCAAACAATCCCTTGAATATAGAATGCGAACTGCTTCCCTGTAGGCAGAACAAAAGGCAGGATAGCCCGGATAAGTGTGGAGCGTAATTTCCGTTCTGATCAAATTTGTATAGATTTTCCTTTTTAGAATTTTTCCTTTGTTAGATGCGAGTTCATATAGATAATGATGAGTAAGATAATGATCACTCATATATTCACTTCCTGACGTACCGATCTGTTCTAGATCAGATCTTATGCTCACGGAACTTTCTCATAACAACAAATGTAGATCTCTTCTCCCAAGTCGGGAGTTTTGGGCTGAGGGCAGCCCCTGTGGAAACCCCGGTGGCAACAAGGGTTCACGGATGGGTCCAAACCTGAGCAGGTTGAAGGTATTAGAATCGTTGGACCCAATAGCAGAATCACTACCGCAATGGGCATCTGGCCTAACGTCTTTAGTCTGCGTGCTTAGTATCCTACTCAAGGGAACTATGGGAGCAAGCATATGCATTTTTTCATAAAGCCAAGCTGCTCCTTCTGGGTGGTTAAAAAATGCCACCTCCAAACCCAGTCTGTCCGGAACATCGTCTTGCCATGTTGGATGCCTGGATACTCGGGAGTGGATGGCAACACGATCGCTGACGATCTAGCACGACAGGGCGCCTCCATCCTGACTACATCTCCTGCGCCGTTTTGTGGTATTAGTTGGTCCAAAATTAAACCCATGATAAACAAATGGGCTGCAGGAGACCATAGGAGATACTAGTTCTCCCTTCTGGGGCTTCGTCAAGCAAAAGTGCTTGTCAAACCTCTGGACAACAGGTCTTGACAGAGTGGACCTAAAGCTCCTTCCTGGTAGCTTAGCCATCTACAGAAAATTGGCCTATCGGACTCTTCAGAGTGTAGGCTCTGTCTAGAAGACGATGAAACCACCAGAGATATTCTCTGTGCGAAATTTTCGTTCAGATCGAATTTTTAGAGCAAACCATTTTTAGAATAAATTCAATAGGTAGATTTCAGCTCATATAGGTTAAAGTAAGTAAGATAATGATGTTGGAATTAATGGTGAGGGTGGTACTGTTATTTTTTATAAGCAGAATATATGAAAGAAACTGTTACATTTCTTAAACTTTAACAAAAGAAATCAATTTTCGCTTAACATCCTGCAAGAGTCCTCGACAAATGCTACTAAGCTACTCCTTCAGGAAAGGAGTTGCTTCTCTGCTTCTCTCTGACTACTCCACCGTACTGAAGCTCAGGCCTCTCACACACACACACACACACACATATGCGACTTCACTTACACATGACAAAAATTGTGTTGCCTACATTGCGTATACGCAATAAAAATAAACTCGCCGCAGCTCGCGGCTGCCGACAACGCTGACTGCGCTGCCAACGTCGCTGTTGTTGTTACATTTTGTTGTTGTTGTTGTGCCTTGTACATTTTATGCCGCATTGCCATTTTTATTTATTTATTTTTATTTGCCATTTTCACTACCTCACTCTGTCTAACGCATTGTGCCGTTGCTTTAGCCGTCTCTCTTTATATATACATTTTCGTTTTTTTTTTTTATGCATTCATTTATAAATTATTATTGCGAAATATTTTCATGCTCAAAGTGAGTACAGTGAGTGTGTGTGTGTGTGTTTGAGTGTGTGTGCGTTTGTCATCCAAAGTGCTTTACATTTTCAATTTTTTTTTTTTTTTTTTTTTCTCCCAAACCACTAAGGCCTAAAGGCAAGGAAAAGACCCAAAGTTGGCATAACAAAAAAATGAGTAGAACCTTTGCATATTTATTTTAAAAATTTATGAGTTAATGAGTTTTCACTTATTGTGAGGACCGTTTGTTTATGATTCATTCATTTCCTGGCAAATAAATTAAGCAGCGCTCCCTCCACTCCACTCTCTCCCAGCCACTCCTCCAGGGGCAGGCTTAACATAAATCTGTGAGTATTTATTAAGCCAAAACAGTTAAAAGTCAAGTTGAGAAGCAAAACAGAACCCAAATAAACCAATCCCCCATCCCCCAGCCAAAATGGCTGCAGGCACTTTTATAATTGTAGCTGTTGTTGTTGTTGCCAAGAAATTCTTTATAAAGATACCAAAAGCTGCGTTTCGGAGAACTAATGGAAGCTGTTTACTTGGAAGTAAGAATTAAAACTTCGAATTTGTTTTTTGTTTAACTTCTTAAATTGTTGTAAAAATAAAAATCATGATAAACATAAGTTTGATGAAAATATTTGTGTAGTAAATTTAAAGGCTTTAAAAGAATGGAAATTTGGTGTAGTAGAGTTCATTTGGATAGACTGCAGAGGTATTTCTTAAGTTTCGAGTCTTATATATCTAATAGTAAATTTGGATGCTATTTACAAGACTTTTCGTGCTCATTTAATCAAGACACTTTTCCAAGTGGGTCGAAGAAGTAAGGGAATAATTGGAAATAATATAAAATTGTTCATAGTCGTTTCGACGAAGAATTGCCTTAGTGGAAGTAAACTAAGAAAACCCGAAAGGCTAACCAGCTTAGTCCTTTCGACAAAAAGTAACTTTAGCGTACGTAATCAAACTATCGTAGTCGATTCGACGAGGAAAGTAGTTTGTGTTATATCACAACAATTAGCTTGAGTAAAATCAGTGTTAAGCTCAAAAGGATTTCAACTAGCTTAGTCCTTTCGACAGAGGATAACCTTAACGTACATAAAATAAGGAAAATAAGCAAGGTTTCTATTGCAGTCGTTTTGACGATTATAGTAAATAGTTTATGTTATATAAGAACAATCGTATTGACTAAAATCAGAATGTTACGCTCAGAAGGAATCCAACTAGCGTAATTCTTATGACAATGCGTAACCTTAGCGAACATAAAATAAGCTAAGTCAGCAAGGTAACTATCGTAGTCGTTTCGACGAATATTGTAGTTTATGTTATATAACAATTATTACCATGAGTAAAATCAGAGTGTTAAGCTCAAAACGATTCCAAGAACATGGACTGCGCTCTTTCGACGAAGGTAAACCTTAGTGTACATAAAATAAGAAAAACGCAGCTAGAAAACTATAGTAGTCGTTTGGGCGAATCAGGTCATTTACGAAATGTAGGAACAATCATCTTAAGTAAAACCAGAGTGTTACGCTCAAAAGGGCTTCAAAGTTGTTAATATTGGATCGTTCACTAAGTAATTTCGTTTGTTTTAGTGAAATTAAAAAGAACATTTTATGAAATTATATATTCTCCACTTTGATCCAAAATACTTTGCTATCTAACGGGCAAGAGATTGATTCCACCCTCATAACATTTTTGATCCTTGCAGGCAAAAAACTGGTCCAAGTGGTTTTTGACGTCCTAATTTGACGTAAAGGTTTTCGCATACAAAAAAAATTTACTAAGACCGGAACAAGTAATAGTCCGAAAAAGCAAAGTCTGGAGAATCTCAGCCCATTTGAAGCTTACATCGCCTTGCTAAAAGATTTCCGGCCTAATTGAAGACGTATTGCTGCAGAAAGCAGGAAGCGGTTTCATTGGGCTATTGAAGATAACTGTGGAATCTTGCAGCAGTTAATGACCATCTGGTCAAAATGAGAAGACGAAATGACAAAAAAGGAGATTAATACAACAAAAGAAGACTTCGCCGAATGACAATGGTGGGTTTTTCCTCAAAAGAAGAAATTGGATTCTTCTGATTAGATTCTTATATCAGTTAATGACCACCTAGTGAAAATAAGATGAAGTTGTGGCAAAAAAGGAGATCAAATCAAGAAATAAAGAATGCACTGAATGAAAATAATGGGCTGTTCTCCAAAAGAGGAAATATGTTTCTACTGGCTATTGAAGAGAAGAGTAGATTCTTATTTCAACTAATGACTTTGTGAGAATAAAAAGATAAAGTAGCCAAAAAGGAGATTAAGTCCACAAGCGAACAAATCGCAGAATCAAAATGGTGGGTTGTTCCTCAAAAGTAAAGAAGCGGTTTCTTCTAGATACTGAAATCAAATGTGGAATGTTATGGCAGTTGATGAACATCTGGTAAAAATGAGGAGATGAAAAGCAAGAAAAGAAGATTACATCAATTAAAGAAAAATTCACAGAAAGAAAGCGATGGACTGTTCCTCAAAAGAAAATCGATTTCTTTGCGTTATTGAAAATAATTGAGGAATCTTATTGTAGTTGATTTGCATCTGGTAAAAATGAGAACAAGTAGAAGTGGCAAAAAAGGAGATTAAAACAAGAACATCTGTAGAGTCCATAATCAAATGTATAATCTATAAAAGTCGGCAGAAAGCTAGAAATATATTTATATGCAGAAAAGAGAGTGTAGCCAATACCTCAAAAAGGAAATCGGTGCAAAGATCTGTAAAATCAACTTTATGTGAAGAATGAAGAAACCAAACTTATTTCGAGAAAATTTAAAATCTTAAAAACCAGGGCCAAAATTTAAAACTAAGGTTCTCAATTAATCAGTATTACAATCTGGACAGAGTATAACCAATGAGAATATTACTAAGAATTACTAAAAATTATTATACCTGATGATACGGATACTTTGGTACTGCACACAAGTTGGAGAATACTTTTATTTTTAAATTAATTACAAGTGTCAATGGATTGATTATAGAGGTGAGCGTTACAGTCCTTAACCCACATCGGGTTCGTGGATTCATAGAAGAAGGAGAAGTTTGATAAATTACGAAGTGCGTTGAAAAGATTTACTGAAAAACATAAAACAAGATGATAAGGAAAAGTAGATCCACGGTAGTTCGGATCCCGCAAAAGTTGAAAAAATGGGTTAACAGAGTTTTGCGAGCTCTGATATGTAAACACTTCGAAGTGAAGCTCTCTCTTTAAGAATAAATCCTGGATCGCCAACTGGTAAAAAGTATGGAGCAGCTTTAGTAGGGCGAGAAACTTTACCATTCTTGACTGTCAATATTTTACGAAATCCTTTTATTTATTTAAATATTTGTAAAGTATATATTAATAATAAAGCTTTATGGCATGGGCCTAGTGGCTAGAAAATATCCTTTATTTTTATTTTTATTAAAAACTTTCTTTTTATTATTTAATAAACTAGGGGGGTTCGCCCCCTGCTTTCCCCCACTCCTCCCCCCTTTAATTTTAATCAAATCAAAATTTCAAAACTTATTAAAAAATGATGAGAAAAAAATAACTATTTTATATTGTGTAATAGAGGGAGTTACTTCATGTCTGAAGACATTGTAAATAAAATATGAAGAACAAAAAGTTGTCTTACTTATATGAAGAACTACCGAAAGCTTAAAACTTGGAATATTTCCATAACTTATGCATGGAAAATGGTGAGGTGGAGCCCCCTATTTTCGTAGCTAAATCCGATTTTCGCAACTTTCATTGTTTATATAAATAATTAAATTTCAAAATTTTTAATTATAAAGACAAGATTTTTAGTTGCTAAAAATAAGAATTTTGCTCAAAACGTTGAGGAGCTTTGTTTCCAATCTGGATTTACGCCAATTTACTATAATGTCAAATTTATTCCAAATTAAATAAAAGAAAAGTTTCAATAGTAATTGAAAATGCACAAAATTGTTCCTTTAGAGACGAAAGAAGTTGGTACATTTGGATAACTAGGGAATTCAAATCGACACGGTGGTATGGCGGAGCCCCTTATTTTCTTAGTGAAGTCCGTTGTTAGCATCTTTCATTATTCATTCAAAAAATGTGATTTAAAAATTTGTAATTATACAGACTAGATCCTTGGTTACTAAAAATAAAAATTTTGCTAAGGACTTTTTGGAGCTTCATTTTTTTTATAATCTGGATTGGGTCCGATTTGATGACAAATATCTTTTAAATTTAATAAAAGAAAAGTTTCAAAAGTTATTGAAAACTTGGAAGATTTATCTTTTATTATTCATACAAAATATATGTTTCAAAAGTTTTTATTTGTAAAGACAAGATTCTTGGTTACTAAAAAAAAATGTTTCTTAGAACTTTGAGGACCTAAATTTTTTGTTTTTTTTTATGAATTTCGTCCATTTTTTACCAAGTCTTTTTCAATTTAAATGAGAGAAATGTTTCAAAAGCTTCTAAGATTCTTCTTTAAAAGATAAAAAAAATAAATTATTTCTAAAATTAGTGGGCTTTAGTTACTAAACAAACCCCTATTTTTCTCTACAAAGTCGTTTCTTACTTTCCAACATTTAAGGTAAAAAATAAAACTTAAACGAAGACTCCTTTAAAGCTCGCTTTAACTGCAAATTCTTAGAATTTAATATTATTATTTACATAGAATTATTCAATTGATTCTAGGAATGTGAATAAAATAAAAGCCTTTTTCTATTCTAGGAAAAGTTTATTCCCAATAGTCATCAATTGCAGATTTCTTATACATGATATCTATACATAGTATATAAATATTTTCACATGAGTTGGCTAAATTTGCTTTAAACCTCATAATCTTTGAATTGATGATGATGATGATCAAACTTCAAGATGACGCCCAGTGACATTGTCAAAAGGGTTTTAAGTGGCTAACACTTGAGTGGGGGTCGGGGGGGGCCATAAGCTTTAATGCCAAACAAATACAGACAGTGGGCCAACATGAGACAGCTCCCGTCTAGATTGATGTTGTGTCAAGGAACTTTCAACAGAATCTTTTTTTATTTTGATTTTTTGGGTTGCAAGAAATTAAAGTTGACATGTGCCCAAGGCACACAACCAATTTGCACCAAACCATCTCCCCTCGATTGTTGTATCGATTTTTTCTTTACAACAATAACAACAACTGCTTGAAGCTTCCCTCAAGTGGCAAAGCTAATCGCTCCTTAATACTTGAGCTTTTGTGCAACTCAACTTGAACTCGGTATAAATTTGAATACATCATTTAGTTGCTTTAAGGCTCCAAACACAAAGCCTGGAAACCCTGACAGCTGTGAGTGTTGCCGCTGATTTGAACTTTTAACCAATTACTTGAGTCGAGTCCTAAAACAATGTCTACGCTTGTCAGCCCAAAAATCGCAAATAATAAATAATTAATTACTTTGGATTTTTTTTATTTGTTTTTTTTTTTTTTTTTTGGTTAACAACGACCTTCGCGCAATTTGTCATGACTTGCAGAATCATATATTATATTATATAGGTATGTACACAAAATGGGGGAAAGCCCATACAAAAGGGCTAATTAAAAACTTGTAAATACTTGTCAGCAGTGAAAAAAAATGGAGTTAATATTTTCAGACTGGCAACGATGCTAAGATGCTCTTTAAATGAGAGTAACGAAGGAAATAAGCGATTTGGATTTGTCTTTCCTGGAAAAAGTCAATTTTGTGTTTTTGAGGAGATTTTTGTGCAGTTGTTCTTTGAACTCATAAATTTTAAAATATATGAAACTTAGAAATTGGAATATTTTAAAATTTAAATCGTTTAGGAAACATTTCGTTGGGACCTTACTAGGATACCTAAGACCTTTCATTTTTTTTTTCTGTGACTATTTGTGGCTATCGTTAGATAGTTCTGAGGTCAAATATTTTTTAAGTAGTTTCATTTTAATTTGATTCCAAAATTATAAAATTTAAATATTGCGGAGTCAAAAGTATTCCAGAAGCAAATTTTGTGCTATAGAGAGTAAGATGTATATTTTGAGAGCCTGCCTTGAACGGTATTAAGAAGAAGGGGTTTCAGAGAGCTTTTTGTATTCATGGCAAAAATGTGAAGACCTAATTATCACCCCCATTTACTTTATAACCCACCGAATGTAAAAGGAAGTTCTTTCCTTTCGTATCCCAAGAGCATGTCTTAAATGATATTTAGAAGAAGTGCTCTCAGATAGCATTTTGGCAAGAAAGCGTAGAGCTAATCATCATTATTTCAATTATTTCCTATTAGAGCAAAGGGCCTAGACTTAATGCTGGGATTTTATTCATACTTTAAAGAAAGTTCTTAGAAATTCCTCAATGTTATACAATTGTGGGAAAAGAAAGAACAACCAATTCTCATTAATTCTTACGTTGTTTTGATTAAGCCTAAGCTTATATGAATTAAAACTCTTTTTTTCTGAGTACATAGAGTAATTTTTATTTGGAGTAAAAATCAAATCGAATTTAATACCTGTTAACCCCTTATAGATTTGATAGTCTTTAGTGTAAAATCGAATTTAACTTTCAAAGGAGTGTTCCGCTTCTCACTAACTTTAATCAACAATCTTTTTACTATCTCCTAAAAATAGTTGTTACAAACTTGAAATGAAATTTAGGTTGCTCCACCTTGACCAAAGAGCATTAAGTATGAGTGAGGCATAACTGTCTGACAGCGTGTTGCACTGAATCTATTGTTGTTGTTATTTTTGTGGCAGCTTATGAGGCAGACCCTTACCCTGCTTCTGTATTAAGCGCATTTAAAATGCTTGTCGACTTGATTTTTGGTAATTTTTTTTTTTGGTCCAAATAAAAAGCGACGAGTAATGAGAGCGCAACAAGGCTCAAATGCCTTTAAAAGCCGCCGCCAAAAAACACGCAATTCACCTTCGTCATTGTCATGTTAATTAATTCGCCAACACTTGAAGCGTCAGCAGCAACAAAAACAGCAACAACAATAACACCAACAACAACAACTACAACAATCAAGTAAGACAAGCAAAAAACACCCTTTGACTTTGGCCGGCATTTGATTTTTTTAATACCCTCCATTTTTACCTCTAGCTGCATAGTAGCTCCCGCCACTGAGACAGAGAAGGAGCCAGAGACGGACATTTGACAAGCTACCAAGCGTCCGAAAGCACCGGAACTCCCCTACCGAACCACCCAACGAACCAACCGAACCGACCAAACTGTCAAAAACACGCGAACCGTAACAAGTACAAAATAACAACAACAACAATTGAGAGGTTTGGGGTTTGGTCTGGTTGCCTTTCACACTTGTTAAGACTTTTCAATGGGGCATCAATATTTAATAAACCCCAGCAACAACAACAACAGCAACAACAAAAAATCAAGTGAAGCGGTAAGGACGACCGATACAGAACGATTCTTAGATGCTCTACACAGTTTGGTGTTCACAGGAGCAATGGCGACCTCAGTCAAAAATGGCATCGTGGGACTGAGTTTTATTTGGAGTATATTTTTTGACTAAGAACGACTTTTAGATGCCCTACATGCTTGGTAATTAACTGGAACAATGGCGGCTGCTGTCAAAAATGGTATTTGGGCCTAAGCTTGAACAAGTGAAGTCGGATACGGAACGACTTTTAGATTATAGTTCTCCACAACAGGCAGATTACTTCAACAATGGCGGCTGTTGTCGAAAATGGCGTCGTGGCCTAAGTTTAAGGTTCAGTATTTCGACTTCACAGCTTGTAAGGTTCCTTACAGAACGACTTTTAGATGCTCTACACACTTGACTGCTGACTGGAACAATGGCGGATGTTGTCAAAAATGGCCTCGTGGGACTAAGTCTTATGTCGAGCATCATCTTTGACTTTCTATTTCTAATAGCTTTTATGAGCCTCAAGAAATAGCCGCTACGAAAAGATGGCTTATTCCATTTTGGAGGAACTCAGAGAGACTTTCTACATGGAGGGGCCCAGAATTCTTTAGAACCAACTCTATACTATAATTTACACAGTTCTCCTCTAATTTTGAGGTGTCTTGAATTGTATTTGGGAAATGCATATAGTAGAGCATCTTTCGAATCACAGATATCTGTCTTAGAAATATATATCTATGTTCTTATCACGCAAAGCTTATGTTTCCCAATTCAATTGGCTATATCACGAAAACTAAGCGCCCTAGAGCAAAAAAGGAGCATGGATTCGTTACAGGCGCGTCTCAATATTCATGAATATGCCAATTTGAAGCTCATCAGTCAAAGTTTATGTTTCCAACTTCAAATGGCTATATCTCGTAAACTAAGCGTTCTAAAGCAAACTCCTACTTGAAGCATAGCACGTCCAAGAAAGTGAGTCATAATAAGGATATCTTTGGAGAGTATCTGTAGTAGGGATATTCGATACCGGAAGAAAATCGAATCGAAGAATTCAGTATTCCAAAAAAATCGAACCAAAATAAGAAGAAATCGATATCGACGGCATCGGTATCGACTTTTTTATAGAAGAATTATACTACAATAATAATGACGATTAATCGAGAACTAAAATATAAGTCTCGAATATTCAGTATCCACGGCGATTTTCTCGATGTTTAAAATATCGAATCATTATCGCGCATCTCTAAGCTTTAGATACTTGAAGCATTGCTCCGTATTGAGTGGTATGTGAGAAGTTAAAATATTACCAGTTACCCTGACTTCAAGAAGTCAAAACAAATTGTATTTTAAAATTCAGAGATGGTTCTTTATATCAATGTGAGTGCTAAAAGATATTTAACCACTATATATTGTAGTTCAAAATAGCCGTCTAGACAGCATTAGCTCCTGAAGAATCTCAAAAATTCTATCGAACTCTATGGCAACTATCCCCACCGATTCCAATGAAATGCAACTGACAGCATTTTAGGTCAAAGCTGTTGTAAAGAACTCGGAATAATCTTTAAAATACTTAAAAATTCTCAACATAAAATTTTTTTCATGAAAGGGTTTGAAAGTAAATAGTGAAAACTTGTTGTTGGGATATCGAGGATTGACAGCTTCACAGGGATAACTATAATGACGATAGTTTTTTCAAAAAATTATTTTAAAATCGTTGAAATGTGCTTCAAATTTATTTCTTTTTAAATAAATCTCAAAGCCACTAAACGTTTTTAACATAAAATAATATAATATTGGGTCAAAAAAAGTAAAGGATTAGCTTATAATTTCAGATTATCAAAATTTCATGGTGGGTTAAAATGCTTTAAATTTAAATTTTTTTTAAATAAATCCCAAAGCTTCTAAGTGATGTCTTGTCAGTTGTTGGATAGTTAAGAGTCAATTCCGAAGTAATTTTTTGCGTAGAATCCGAATGTTTGGATGGAATTGGACCATCACATCA
>JBAMAX010003760.1:0-22010 GCA_037043745.1 Chymomyza amoena
CAGGCAGAAATACAGAATTTTTGTAGTTGCTGCATAGCCACTTCTTCTTCTTAGCATTACATTCCGAGATGAACCATGATTTTTAAACAATCTTCCTACAGTTCACTCTCTCTCTCGCTTCATTTTTCTAATTGCGAATGTTCATCGTCTTCAAGTCTGCTTCGACGTCATCAAGCCATCTCCGTCTTGGTCGGCTCCTTTTTTTCTTCTCTCCTTCTCCGAAAACTTTTCACATAATGCTTCTCTGGAATCTCTATAGTTGGTTTTTAACACAAAGTTAGCGCTGGTAACATTTAATTTTTTCTCATATTATATGTTTAAGATCTTAAGAGACTTTTGGGAGTCTATTATTAATTGTAACCCTAATAGCTCTATTCTAATTTTTATTTACTTAGTTTATATACATTTCATTTTAGTAACAATAGCTAATGATTATAATGATTAGATTTCATCCATTGAAATTATTTTTCCATTTTCTGTAGAGAAGCATATTTTGGTAGAAATGCCCAACAGATATTTCCTTCTTTTCATGCAACGTAAAGAATTCGCAAATCTAAACATTAGCCCATTTTTAAATTTTTTTATTAATAACTGCAGTGGTATTCCACGTAGGAGTTCACCGATGTTTCACAGTTACAATCAATATTTGCTTAGGGACCTAAAATTAATTTTTCTGACACAGTATATAGCACATTTTTAGCCAAAATGCCCACATTATGGTCTGCTCAAGAGAAGAAAGGTAAAAATTTATACTATATCCCCCAACGTTGCATGTTAAGAGTTCGTTAGTCAAAATTTTAGTTATTTTTGGCCTATTTTCTATTTGATAACAAACCGTATCCCACAAATAATGCTACCAATGCTCAGAAACATCATATTACCCTTAAGTCTCCCGCTCTTGTAGAAACAATAAATGACAGGCCTTGACCCTATATTGGACTCTTTTGACTTTAAGATTTCGGCCATATTCGGTAGTCAAAATTCTAGCCATTTTCCCCTTTTTTTTAATAACAAGCCGTACCTCACGAATAAGGCGAGCGTTGATAAGAAATCTCATATTTCCTTAAATCTTCCTCTCTTGAGAAAATAATAGGCCACTGGGCTTGACCCTATACCGAACTCCTTTAATTTTAAGATTTCGGCCATGTTCATCAGGTCAGTTTTTTTGAGGTTATGTCGAAACTCTGACATGCTGGAGTTTTTTGGACTTGGGATTTGGATTTAGCGACCAAAAAAAACATATAATAATCATGGTCGGACCCCCGGACTGGAATAAAATTGTGTATGATGTTTTTTAAGGTTATGTCAGAATCCTGACGTGATGGGGTTTTTTGGACATCGGATTCGGATTCAACGACCCCAAAAACATGTAGTAAACGGGTCTGACCTCCAGACCCGAAAAAATATTTGTTTTTTGTGTGGCTGACTTTTCAAATTTCACGGGCAACGTATTTTCGATTATCGATTTTTTTGTTTGGTTGTGACAGGCGTAAAGGTTATAAGTGTTTTGCGTGCTCGGCGATTTTTTGCTATCGGCAAACTTTTCGGTATATTTTATTATAATTGGTATTATATCTGGAACTTTGAAGACAGGAGCAATGAATTTGGGTAGCGTTGTCAAGATGATGTTCCTAATGTGAGTCTATCAATGAAGTGTCAGATGAGGCGGGAGATCTCTTCTTTGACTGACACGACTTTATTATGATCCTTAATTGGTTTCTGGATATTCAGTTATATTTATTTTCATTCGATCTTGAAAAACAAACTTACTAAAAAACACCCAATATACGAAATGATTTTTTGTATCTTTCTATCTCTTCCTTAATGACTAAAATGACATAGTGAGCTCTCTGAAGTTTTTTAGTATATTTATTATAATGCATAACATCAGTCTATCAATAAAGTATGAGGGGAGGTGGGACATCTCTCTTGGGCCGGCTGAGACTTTAGTATCCCTAATTATATCGTGAAAATTTAGTTTAATTTTTTTTTTCATTTCATCTTTATGATTATTGTATCACAGTACTTAGATCTTTGGAGTCAGTTATTGCGCAATTTCGTATCGGTTGTCAAGAGGATAGATATACTTGCTTCAGCCGACAAATTTGGATACTGTCCAGTAAGTTCACCAAGAAGAGGTTGAAGTGGGACCTCAATCTATAAGTGTAGTGAGAAGAAGACCCCCAAGCGAGTCGTCGAATTTATTTCACTTTTCATCAAAAGACGATGATTTTTATTACACACTTATTGTAGTAAAATGATTTTTTTTGAAACAGATGATCTTTATAGTGCATGAGTAATTGCATATTCCTTCTAAGAGAAAACAGGGTCAGAAGTAAAATTTTATTGACGTGAGGATAAAGCAGAGTGGTACCCCGCTCCTGTGGTTTCTTAGGTATAGGTTTCAAGATGGACATGTCTAAATCGATACCCATGGTAATGCCACGTTTTGGTCTTTTTCTGCACAAATCTGCAATACCCTTGACCCCATCTATGGTTACAGGGTATAAAAAGAAGGAGAGTAAAGGAAAAGCCAAAGCTAAAGCGCTTTGGGCGCTGATTGAGCAACCAAATAAATGCGCTAAACTTTGACAATAGCTGATGATGTTGATGATAGCACAAACAACTCCCCGTACAACATTGTTCCTCCCTCCTAAACCCCCTCCAATCGCTGTGTATAATAATGACTCGGCTGATGGTGATAGAACTGCCACTGCCTGGTGTTTATGGCATTGTTGTTGGAACAGGAACAGTGTTGTGTAGCGTCGCGGTCTCCATTTGTTAGTACCCAATTCAGCTAGTACTGTCAGTTTTCCAGTTCCCAGTTGCCGGTACCCGGCATCCAGTTTTGCCGGTTCGCGCTTTTTGGCCTGTCTGTATATGCCCCAGCGGCTAGAATGTGAAAAGTTGTTGCTACCAACTAGTTAATGGCGTTTGTGTGGCCACCAATGTAACCAGCGAGCTGGAGCAGCTTTAGCAGGCCTGAGACAGACGTTTTATGCTGCTATTATAAGCCATCACTCGCTCTGATATTATGGTCGAGATATCAAAACAAAAACACTCATACTTTTAAAATTATTAAGCTTTAATCACTCTGAACACTCCGGACAGTATGCGCAACTGAATGGGCTTTGGTCGAGGAGCTTTTTCGTGTTGGTAAATGTGGGTTTTTGGAAATTTTTGTAGTGCATATTATGAATGAAAATGTTTTCATTACTTTATCGTTGTAGGCGGATGCTATCCTAAATACAAAATAAAATCAGGTAGTGCGATGATGCTTAAAACGTTACTTTAATTGCGGATTCTACATCACCACCCTACTCGTGAGATTTTCTACCAAAAACCGAAGCTCTAAAAACAGAGCAGCTGCTTGGCTCCAAGATCTCATGCAGACAACCTCTCTTTTGACTAGAATTCTCTTCCCATCTCATATCACAAGACTTGTTCCATCACAATCTCAAATCTTGTTCCTTATTGCTAATAACGCCTAGCTATCCAGAAGCCAAATAAGCCAAGATGCCGACTGATAGCTTGACCTACTCGTGAAATTTTCTTCCAAAAACCGTAGTTCTAAAAACAGTGCAGCTGCTAGGCTCTGAGATCTCATGCAGGCAACCTTTTTTTTATCTAGAATTCTCTTCCCATCTCATATCTTGTTTGACATTATGTCATCCAGACATGAGGTAATCATTTTGTCTAGACTTTTCTTCTCCTCTTAAATTTTTTGAACAAAAAATTATTCTTGTGGAAATAAATGTCCAAGGTCTTCAAAGTCTTTTAAGCCTATCATTATTATTATTATTCATAACGCAATATTTCTCTTCAATCTTAATTTTTTAGTTCTTCCACGATAGCAGCTAAGCTTCATTCCTTCTTTTTACTTCTCTGACTTGTTCTCAAGGAATATTGAAAATTTTATAGGTTGTTATAACTTTAAGAATCTGATTTAAAAAAAATAAGTCTCTTCTTATCCAATAATTACAGAGTATGCCAACAGAGTGCTTGAAGTTGTAGAAACAGAGCTCACGGAGACATCCAGACTCTTTTTTATCTGAAATTTTCTTTTCATCTTACGCCTTTTTTGATATTATGTCTCTCCTACAAGAGGTCCTCAAATTCTCTGGACTTTTCTTTTGCTCTTAGATGTTTTTTAACAATCAAATTAAATAATTCTTATTAGTGGCAAAAAAAAAATTATTCTCTTTTAATAATAATTGTCTAAGGTCTTAAACATCTGTTAAAGCCTATTATTATCTTCATAATATAAAATGTCTTTTTAATCTTTTTTTTTTTAGTTCTTTCACTATAAAAGCTTAGCTTCATATTTTTTATTTCTTCTCTGGCTTCTTCTCAAGGTATATTGGAGACCAAATTTCACAGGTTGCTATGGCTTCAAGAAACATTTTTATCCTAAACAACGTCTGGTATATAAATCTTAATTATTTTTAATTCTTCCACGATGGGAGTTAAGCTCCATTTATTTGCTTTTATTTTTCTGACTTATTCTCCAGGTATATTGAAGCCCATATTTTAAATGTTGTTATGGCCTTTAGGAGCTCTTTTATCTTAAACAACTTCAGTTTACTTTAGCTTATTAAGTTATAATTATGGAATTTTAACACTTTGTAAGGAGTTTTTAGATCTATTGCCGTTAATATTTAATTAAAATTAATTTGTATACTCTAAGGATATCCTTAAAAATATACCATTGAAATAATAGTTTGTTTTTAAATCTCTTAAATTGTCTTCGTGCATAAAAACATTTGAGACTCTTGATGTTATTTAATTTATAAATTTATTTGCCCTAATATTTTGAAACAAATTTATTTTGTTTACCCTTTACAGCTTTTTTACTTAAATATTTATATTCTAAATATTAAATCAAAATATTTGTTATTTTGTAATAGAACAAAATATGCTTCAAATTTATTCAACCAATATTGCCTCAAACTTTCTTCGATATGACAACGCTACCATAAAACATTATCGAGTTAAATAACAAAGTAACCTTTTAAATAATAATAAAAATAAACAACTCAATATAAAGAAAATAATTCAATAAGAAACCAAATTAATAGACTGACCACACATACACACACATGCAGACACAGACACACACTTACACATGCATAACACATCAATACACCTGCATGCAAATTGTCCTTGATTGGCATGCAGACAAATACAAAGAAACGTAAGGAAAATAATAAAAAGAATAAGGGAAAAAAATAACAACAGAAAAACAGAAAAGAAAACTGAAAAGAAAATGCCTTTCTAATTTTCCCAACATGCCCGGCAACAATATTTTTACAAACAAGCTAAGAGGAACCTCACAGATGCTTCTACACTCCAAAAAACGAAATACCTTTTTTAATCGACAGGAAATTTTTTGCTCTTTTTGGTTTCTTTGTTGCTACTGAGAGAGTACGTCTGGAATAAAAGTCCATAACACTAATCGACAAATTTCAAATTTTTTTTTCTCCAGAGATAAGACTTGTTTCAGCATTCAAAATCTGTCTTTTTTAATATATAAAGCTATAAAGATTGTTTTTTTCTAGGACTATTTTAGTGAAAAAGGACCTTTTTCAAAAAACGGTTTCACATATAATGTCATAAAATCTGTACTAATTCCAATTTTTTCAACCCTTTTTTCCCTTTAAAAGTAGAATAGAATACCTTTTATAATGCCCCCAATCATACACATCGGTAACCTGATAAAAAAAAACTATTGACGAAACTGTGTGCCCGAAAGCCCAAAAAACACTGCATTTTGGTGACTTTTTCTACAAATATCGCTATTTCTTTAAGAAAAGGTCTGAGGCACTTAAAAAGTTAGCTATTTTATGTTATGTTTATGTTACAAGCTATAAGAGGATAATAAAAAAACGAATTTGGAACGTTGCTCTAACATAATATATAAGTCTTATCTATGGAGAGTTTTCATCGTCGACTTGTGTAATTTGGATTCGAATTTTTGTAAAATTTTTGATACGCTATCGCTGTCGAATTATGTATCAAGCGTTGGAAGACTAAACGATCTGAGAATTTTTATTAATAATTTTGAAAATTTTATGTATGGGTTTTTGCTGATCCGGAATTTACTTATAAAATACAAAATACAAGATTGTTCATCAAGATCGATGTTGGTTGTTCCAATTTTCGAACAATTTTTTATACTCGGTTTGCGTTATTTCCATAAGTGTTATTCTGTGATCATCACCTCATGTCGGAGCGGATTTTTGACTCGACTTAATAGGAAAATCTGGTCGGGAGCAAAATCAGATGAATTCAAAAGTTTGCTTGATGATATTCATTCCGTTTTTGCCCAAATGGTCTTGGAAATTTCTGTTATTCATATATTCATTATTTGATTGTGCTGATGTTTTCGTCGGGCTTTGATGCGATTAAGTTGAAAATTTAGTAGATTATCAAGGACAGATGTGGCAATTGAGAAAAATTTTTCAGATTGGGGAATTGACAGTACCGCAGTATAATGATTCCGTGTACTTTTTGAAATGATTTTCATCTTCTTTTATTCCTTTAACTCCTTGAGGAGCATCGAGCCTTCAAAATAAAAATAGCAAGAAGCAATATGACTGAATTTTTTTCATGTAGATAAGCGACTTTTGCCTTTGTTTAAAAATTTTCGATTACAATAGACTTAAAATCTACTTTTATACTCCTAGATCTCGGAGATTATAAGAGCTAAAAATACGAAACTTTCCCACCTCATGCGCATTTTTCCTAAGAATATGAAGTTTGTTGAATCATGTCAATATCTTAATCCATTCCCTCCTAGTAGATTTTCGCTTTTTTTGGCAACACCGTTGAATATTTTTATCTGATAGATGATTAACATAGTGATGTCACATGGTTCCACGCATCTGTGTGTCAAAAATTTACAAAATCGGACAAATACAGGAAAAGTTATAGACAAAAATATACAAACTGCGTCAATATTTGACCCTACTTAATTATGGTTACAAGTGACCGCGAATCGCAATTATTGGTAAGCTATTTCATGTGGTTCTAATGAAAAAATCCACATCCAATTTTTATCGATGCGGATCCACCACCACCCGTAATCACCTTACTGTGTTTCTTCCCACGACCATATCAACTTGAATCTTACCCCATATACTTTAAATAGCTATTTTGACGTAACTTTCCAGATTCATTGCAATCGCTAAAATGTTACGGAACTTTTATAAATATTGAATTTCACCAAAATAAAAATTAATTCCAATTGGAAAGTTCTTAGTAGGAATATGCAGAAACAATTTTTTCGGGCGACTGTACCACATTTTTTTTAAATTTTGGTATCAACATGTTCTAGTCATTTACCTGATAAAATGGTATGTAACGGATTTCGAGATAATTCGGAAAAAAAATTGGTTAGATATTAAAAAAAAGTGTCTTTATAATCTTCATAAACCAGTGAAAAATATAAAACTTTAAGTTTTGAGAAAAATTTTCATTTGTACTTTCCCTTTATCTAAATTTTTCTCCGATTTTGATAAACAACAATCCAATTTCTTTATAATCGATCGCACTTTAGAGCCATGATTAAAACTGTATAAAACAATTTTTTGAAATTTTTGATGAAATAGAAATTTTCTGAAAAATTATTTGAAAATGCCGAAAATTTTCAAATCAATGGATAAATAACGACTTATCCATAAATTTTACAAAATGGTGTTCCAAGTATAGGGGATGAAAATGTTAATTATCTACAGTTTGGTATACAAATAATCAAAATCAATCTAAATTGTATTAACAACCCGAGAGGTTTTAAGTAGACTTTTTTGTAGTTTCGAAAAATGATTATTTTTTTTAAATATCTCGGAAACCGTTCCATGAAAATAAAACTGAGGCATTGAATAAACCATGTTAAGGTTATGTTTGCTGCAAATTAGTTTTACTCCTTAAAAAATTATATATTATATTATATATTTATAAAAAGTGTATATATCTATCCTATATCTTTTTATCGCAATTTCTAGCCTACCAAATTTATTATGTGAATAGGCTTTGAAACTTTTTCGCTCTCTGTGCAAATAAAACGTGGAATCGGACATCGAACACGTGTAGAATCTCGCGGCAAACCTGGCCGACATACTGCAGTAAAAAGAACCAAAAAACTTTGCTGTCTAAATAGAGCCCAGTGCTCATCTGTCATTCGTGCCATCACGGGACACTGGTTGGTAGGAAACCACGCCTCCCGTTTGAATGCTCCCCATCACGACTTCTGTAGAAGCTGTGGCGATGAAGAGGAGCTAGAGACGGTGGAACACTTTTTCTGTCACTGCCCAGGACTGGGCAGAAAAAGATTTAGGTTCCTACAGTCATATTTTCTAGACGACCTATCTCAGCTCTCTGAACAGAGTCCAAAATGCCTTTTAAGGTTCATTCAGGCAGCCGGATGGCTTCCTCAACCTTCGTAGGGGACCCAACAAGTGGGGAAATGTGGTGAACTGGCTCACTAGCGGTACCACAAAGGGCCTATCCTTGGCCTAAGTGAGTTGGGATGTTGGTCCCAACTGCCGCCCTAACCTAACCTAACCTAACCTAGGCTTTGCTACGGATGGCTTGAAAAGAGTATATTATACTTAAGCCTTCTGCAGAAAAGGGAATTAAATATCACATTGCCTTAATGATCAATTCTTTTGCACCTTAGATTGTAATTAATAAAATTTTATTTATTTAGTAGTTTTGAAAAAATGTAAGCGGAATTTGGTAAAGTTTTGATTTAAGTTACTAAATTTTAATAGACTATTGGAATTGTCCTAAAAGTAGTTTACATTCTAATAAATTCCAATCCAGTTTCCTTATCTGTTTTAAATATTTTTCTTAGCCAAGTTAACTCCCAATGCACTATCCATATATTTTTGCTTTTAGTGTAGCCGTGCATAAAGTATATATGCAAAGTAAATAACTAGAAAAATCACGTTAACGTTTCACATTAGACGACAGAAGACGACGAAGCTGAAGTTGACAACAGCAACAACAACAACAATGGCCACAACAACAAAAAATCATTCAATTTTTTGTTGCTGTGGCAAACAAGAGATGAAGGGAGAGTTGGAAATGGAACCTTTGCAGGACATTATAATTTTATAAGAAAAATTGCAGTATTTGCTTCTGGCGGCAGGACAGCGAACCAAGTTAACTTATTGAAAACCATTCAAGCAGGGAATGAAAATGCCCAGCGACACACACACACACACACATGTAGCAACGAATCACACAGATGCATACACACAGTTATCCATACATAGATATGCTTACAAGAACATACGAGGGTAGGCTGAAAATAACTAACCGGACGGAACAGAGTTCAGTTTTTAGGAAAAAAAAATTGTTTCGTTTTTTTATGACTTGAGGAAGGTATGCATTTTTGAGGTACCAAAAAAATGTCTCTCATTTTAATAGTTAATCGAATAAGTATATAATAATAATAATAATTCATATCAGCAACATGCATTCAGGATTCGTCATCTTTTATCATAAAAAGACAAAGTTATACGGAAATCGCATCTACATATCATGACCAATAATGTGTGTTATAATGTTAGTGAAATCGTTTTTTGAAAAAGGTCCATTTTGACTAAAATAGTCCTAGAAAAAAAAACAAGCTATAACAGGATAATAAAAAAAACGGATTTTGAATGCTGAAACATTGCCCTAACATAAAATATAAGTCTCATCTCTGGAGATTTTTCATCGTTGACTATTGTTATTTATTTGAGGAGCACAACTAAGCTAATTTAGCTAATGTTTAGTACAGAAAATAGACCAATGATATGAATATGAACTAATCCGCGTCCATCTCAGTGGCCAAATAACAAAAAAATTATTTTTATTATTAGTAAACTTGAAAATGGTCATGAGTTTGTGGGTGGCGTCACGTTGTATGAAAATTAAGTTTTAACCAGTAGCCCAAAATTTAAGGGGCACACCTAGTGTGAAATTTTCAAAAATAAATTAATTTTTTTTCCATATTTCTATAGGTTATACCTTTAAAAATAACATACTAAAATTTTAAATCGATATCTTAAATAGTTTTTGAGTTACAGCCATTTAAAAGAGTAGCCGCTCTATAACAGTGAAAACGATCATTTTATCTTTAAGAGGCACACCTAGTGTGACAGCCTAAAAAAAAGGCCATTTTGGGAATTAATAAAAAAAAACTAGTGAATCCATCTATTTAAAATTTTGAGGGTATATTTATACATGTTTTGAGAATACACAGAAAAATTTTTGAAATAAAATATTAAATATTTTTGAAATGACACGCGATCTCAGGTATATACCAACTATCTAACTGCCGAGCGGCTACTCTTTTAAATGGCTGTAACTCTAAAACTATTTAAGATATCGATTTAAAATTTTAGTATGTTATTTTTAAAGGTATAACCTATAGAAATATGGAAAAAAAAATTTATTTTTTTTTTTGAAAATTTCACACTAGGTGTGAAAAACGCGTTTTTACTCGAAACAGCATTTTTCGAATTTGCTGGAGTGATTACTCGAAGACAAATGATCCGATCGCTATCAAATTTTTTGCATCTCCTCTATATAGTTCTCCATACCATGAACCTCCAGTTTTTTGATCTGATCAAAAATCGAGTTTTGGCAGGCCAAAAACGACCAAAATTTTGGGAAAAATTTAACTTTTTTTTTCAACATGCCTCCATTTTGTCAATTTTCGATTTTTTTGTTCGCCCGAGGTTCATTGTACAGACAATATGTTTTAGTTTAACGAGAATTTTTTTTTTACGTTTTATCAACGGAGAAGGCTGCAATCACTCCAGCAGTGGAGGAACTTTTTTTTTTGGCGCCGCCGGAGATCGCGTGTCATTTCAAAAATATTCAATATTTTATTTCAAAAATTTTACTGTGTATTCTCAAAACATGTATAAATATACCCTCAAAATTTTAAATAGATTGATTCACTAGTTTTTTTTTACTAATTCCCAAAAATGGCCTTTTTTTTAGGCTGTCACACTAGGTGTGCCCCTAAGGGCATAATAATCATTTTTTTTCATGTTTTAAAAAAACACAATAGAATTAGAATAAAAAACTTGGCTGTAAATGCATTATGTTTTTCTCTAAAAAAATTCACGTAAATTAAAAAAAAAAAAATAGTTTTTCAATAAAATAATAAAGTTCCATAAAAAAAGTACATTGTGATAAAATTACAAATTAATATCATTTGAAAAAAAGAACATGCTACACTGCCTGCCAAACATTTCCGGACACTTGAGAAATTATACGGAATGATTAGCAAGAACTCTGAAAGAGCTTCAATCGTGTTTTAAAATTAATCGAATAAGTATATAATAATAATAATAATTCATATCAGCAACATGCATTCAGGATTCGTAGTGCAGCAAGACAACGGTCTAAAACACTCATCTAAACTCTGCAACTCTTATCTTCAAAATAATCAAAAAGGTAGAACGTTGAAAATCATGGAGTGGCCAGCCCAGTCCCCAATCCAATCTTTGGGATGAACTTAATCGTCAAGTCAGAAAACAGTGTCCGCCTTCGAAAGAAGCTCTTTGGATTGCATTAATGATGACATGGGAGCAGCTGGAACCCACAGATCTTGAAAAACTTGTTTTTGATAAATTTTTTTAATTAAACGTAGTAATTATTAGGTGTCTAGAAACTTTTGCCGGCAGTTCATTTTTTTTTTAATTTTCAAAGTACTTTTTTGAATATACAAAAAGATTACTTTTTATAATTTTAAGTCGAGAAACACAAGAGTATTTTTTTTTTTGTTAAGACCTTTTCGAGATATTTTCCTATATCAAATTCAATATCTCGTAAACCAATTTTTTTATAAGCATGAAAGACATTAGATTGATCGTCATTTCCATGTTTATCACCCTAAAAAACTTTTTCTCTTGATGACCCTTAAATTTGAAAGCTAGTAATATCTATACAACAAATATTCGTTTAGGAGAAGTTCGTTTTTGTTTTTTTTAAGATATTTATTATTGGCTGTATTATTTAACTACTATTAAAAACATTAGTTACAAAATGTATTATTTATTATAACATTAGTATTATTACTATGTTTTTCAAAGCTAAAGTCCCATTACCAAATTCTTTGAAATTAGGCTGTGCTTTAAAATTCTACTGATGAATTATTTATTATCTCCCAAAACGAGATTCTTAAAAATAATTCTTAATCTTCTCAACTACTCTCATGCATATAATTGCTGATGTTAAGACTTTCGTTATTTTTGCATTAACATTTCTTTGTGAGTATATAAGATCTAGTTTAAGTTTCAAAATTGATTGCAAAATTTGTTCGCAACATTTCTTTTTTTATATAATCTTTCCGTATAAATATGCCTTAAAAACTCAATATAAGTTTAATTTTATAATTAGCTTTATTTGCCGAAATAATTAAAAAATATGGTTTAAAGCTAGCTTAACATATTGAATCAGATGTTAGATATAATTTTTCCGAAACTTTTATTTTTTTATAGTCTTTCTTTATAAATTTGCCTTAATTATTAAATATTAATTTAGTTTTACGATTTTCTTTATTTGCCCAAATAAAAATATAGCTTGAAGCTAGCTTAAATCAGAGTTTAGATATATATATAGAGTGTTATTTAATTTTCTATACTATCTAACTTATCCACGGAACTCTGTATAAATTTTTATTTTTATACCCTGTACCGTATGGTACCAAGGGTATATTAAGTTTGTGCAAGCCGAAAATGTATGTAACATATAGAAGGAGACGTCGAAGACCCCCAAAGTTACCTAAAATATGATCAGGGTGAATAGAGAAGTCGATATACCCATGTCCGTCTGTCCGTCTGTCCGTCGGTCCGTCCGTGTGAACGCCTAGTTCTCAGAGATGGTAAGAGCTAGAGTTACCAAACTTTCACATTAGATCCCATATTATTCCATAGGAGGCAAGTTTATTTTATTTTTTGATATCGGGGATAAATTATATAGCTCCCATGGGGGTGTTTGAGACGACCTCGACAAAAAAAAGCGTTTTAGATGAATAATTCGTTTGTTTATGAAGATATCGTAACCAAATTGGTATTCGAAAGTTTTTTATAGTTCCCAATCACTGTACAAAATTTGATCAAAATCGGTTGACTATATCATATAGCTCCCATAGGACCGATCGGCCAAAATAACTTTTTTAAAGAAAAATTCGCTATATTTCTTTTTTAATAAAGATATCGTAACCAGATTTGGCGTTTTGAAAGACCACTTAAGCAATGTGCCAAATTTGAACAAAATCGATTGACTATATCATATAGCTCCCATAGGTCCGATTTTCCAAAAATCGATTTTTTAACAAAATTTGTTGTGTTTCGTTTGTTTGTTTATACATTGGGACCAAATTTGACATTCGTGAGTATTTTATAGTTCCTAAGCACTGTACCAAATTTAATCCAAATCGTTTGACTAGATCATATAGCTCCCATAGGACCAATCGGTCCAAAAACACGTTTTTTATACAAAATTCGATGTGTTTTGTTTTGTTTGTAAAGATTTTTGAAATAAATTTGGCATTCATATCTTTTTTAAGGTATTTAAGCACTGTGTCAAATTTTATTGAAATCGGTTGACTATATCATATAGCTCCCATAGGAACGATCGGTCAAAAAAATTGTTGCTTAAAAATTCTTCTGTTTTTGGATTTTTGTGAAGAAATCGGACTTTATTACAAGCTAGTGGTACAGGGTATCCTAAAGTCGTCCGCGCCCGACTTTACGTCCGCCATTTTTTTAAACTACTTTTTGAACACTTTTTTTACATGAAATGTCTTTTTTTTAACAAGGTTCCTTAAATATGTCAAAAAGTATTTTTTTAAGACATGTCTTTTTTGTATAAATAATTCAATAAAAAACACAAAGAAATAAGCAAAACTGATTTGTTGCAAATCTTTTTTTGGGGTCAAAATTATTATATGAAAATTTTAATATATTGTATATTTTTGTTTTATTATACCGGCAACAAAACACAGCTGCCACAGAGTAGATATCGTATTATTTAAAGTCTGAATATTTTGTTTTTAATTGCAATTTATTTCATGAAAATATCCTTAAGCGTTTATATATTTTGATATTCCCATATCTTTTTCGTTTTTTTTTGACACTGTTTAAATGCGAATACAAAAATATAAAATAGCAAAAAAATTAAATTTTACACAGATTTAACCAAATTTATTAAAATAATACCAAAAAACGTATTTTTTTAAGCCAACTACTTTTTAGGCCACCCTCGTAGGCTAGCTCGAAAACTATTATGTATGATAAATGCATGTAGTATGTTAGTCACTGCTTTGGTCGTGATTTAATGGTCAGAGAGCGGGAGAGCGAGCA
This sequence comes from Chymomyza amoena, assembly GCA_037043745.1. Lineage (NCBI taxonomy): Eukaryota > Metazoa > Arthropoda > Insecta > Diptera > Drosophilidae > Chymomyza > Chymomyza amoena. Next base: position 14,370 of record JBAMAX010003760.1, read on the forward strand.
AGGGCACAATGACAAAGGCCGCTCTTCCTGTGAGAGAGAGAGAGTGTGTGTACTCCCACACACACACACACATAGGGAACCATTTTGAATATGCACGTATGTGCTAGTGCGTGTCAGCCATTTTTATGGTTTGATATTTTCATTTCCGCTATTGTCGCTCATAAATGAAAAATATGACTTCCGATTTTTCATCTATTTTTTTCTTTTTGAGATATTTCAAATTTCGGCTAAATGCAAAACTACTGTAAAAAAAAAAGAAAAACTTTTCAACGATTTTCTCTCTCTTGGCATGGCTGACTGAATCGTGCCGCATCGAAAAAGTCATTCGAAGGTGAAATGAAAGTCTAAGCGCAATGGCAGCGGTCATTGCATTGCAGTTGCCTGCCCCATGTGGCAATTATGCTGGACTTTGCTGGACACTTGCTGAGAGCTAAGCTCTGTAGCAAAGGGAGTGCAGCGGGAGTGGCAGCAAGTGGCAAGAGGCAAGAGGCAGACAGAGCCAAAACCAGCAAGCGTTGCAAAAAGTCAGACACATCATTTTGGATTAGCTACCAAAAATACTCGACGAAATGCGTGTTGGAAAATGTCTGTATACACAGAGTTGTATTAGTAGTAGTTTTTCAGTATCTGAATGTGTATTCAGGTATTTTTTTTCGGTTAGTCCTGGCTAGTCCTGGCTGCTGCATTCATTGTTCACTATCATTTTCCGAGTTGTTGGCTTTTGTGAGCATTTTCTTTGGCGCGCATTTGGGGGCCATGTTTATGGGATTAAGTGCATATACAAATGTATTTGTGAGTAGTCATTGATGTGTGTGTGTGGGTGTCCATGTGTGTGTGTGTATCTGTGTGTATTATCGCGGTCATAACGCAAGTTGAATGCCACTTGATGCTGACCAAAATAATCAGTTGAGCTTCAGCGGATTTTAGTGCAAATGATTTGTTCAATTTCGCAACAAATACCAAAAATGAGTTCATTTTTTTAGAAGTGTTGGCATTGATCGCATTTTAGCTGTTGAACCGCTAGAGTTGGGGTTTTGAGCAAGGGGTGAGTTTTTGTGGAAAAACAATAAATTGAGATTTGTGATGCTCAAAAAAAAAAAATGTATAATTTTGTGAATTCAATCATTTGAAATGTAATTTGGTTTAATAATTTTTTGGTATAAATAAATAGGTATGTGGAAAAAAATAGTACTAACGGATCTAATCTATGTCTTTGATATTAATCATTTGTGCAAATGTCATAGTGCTAGCTTAAATGAAATTCCTTAAATGTTTGCTTAAAATAACGTTTACGTGCAGTTAGGAACTTGCTTAATTTAGAACTCGGTACACTTTGTTGTTCTATTAAAATTAATCTTATTTTCTTGCTATTGATTTCCTAAACATTAAATATTCCTGTCAATCTCCTTTATATCTAATCTGTTATTCGATATGTTAAGCTATTTTTAAGCAATATTTTTATACTTCGGCACATAAAGAAAATTGTGAAATTAAATTAAAATTACTTTTATTTTTGGAGACATCGATAACTAAATATTTGTTAGCCTACAGCATCTGACATAACCTTAAAAAAAAATATTTTGTGTTTTTGAAATTTAGATTTAGATTCAGTTAAATTTAACCATTCTGCATCGAATTGCATCATTACTTTCAAAAATCGCAGGGGGCAGTTTCCAGTACTTTATCCAGCTATACCCTCTATTTTAGATATTTTTATTCGCTGGAGAGATATGGCTTGTTAAAGAAAATTAAGCCTTTATCTGATAACTTAATAAGCAATCGAAATTAAAAGATAATATTTTTACTTAAGCCGATACGTTAAGTTGAAGAACATATTTTCTGGAGCTTCTGCAGAATATTTTAGAAACCTTGGCCATGGGCGACTTTTTTGGAGCGCAGTTTTAGGGGCTCGACACACATTAATAAATATTAATTATATTAATTACATTAAATATGTTTTTTTTTTATTCGCTTGAGAGATCTGGCTTCTTAAAGAAAATTTAAACTTTATCCGATAACTTGATAAGTAATAGAAATTAAAAAAATATTTCAACCTAAGCCGATGAGGTTGGTTGAACAACTTTGCTGTTCATAGAGCTGGTTGTACAACCGATTTGATCGCATGGCGTTGTATGCAAGGTTGGGTCTTCCGAATCGAAGAGACCCACTTAAAAGTTTCCCGCTACATATATTTTCACTCATATATATAAGAAGCATAAACTTGGAATGAAAATGGAATAAAATTCATAGAATTGAAATATCTTTCGAACCAAAAAGATTGTATCGCAAAAGTTTTTTCATACGTATTTTATTTAATCGGAGTTGGACAGTGTCTTTGGAAAATTGCCTAAAATGAGTGAACACATCAAAATTGCTTAGAGCCCCAAATCGTGTTTTTGATCCGTCCGAATATAAACATATGTACTAACATTTTAGAATTTGAATCCCTTTCGATTAGAACTTGTAAGTCTTTATTTAAAACAGTGTTGGGCAGTCTCTCAATCTTTATAACACGCGTGGATATTCAGCAGTGGAGCTTGTGCGCTGCTTATTCACACAAAGAAATTTTTGTTTATATGAGCTCGCCGCCCCTGCTTTTTATGATTATATTAAAAATTAACAAAAGGTGGCGCTTTTTTATTTTCCTCTCCTTCTCTTTCAATGCCTTTCTGGCACATGATGATTTAAAAATTAGAAAATAAATATCAAGTTAAAATATTTAAATTCTTTGATTCGAAAATGATTTTTTTAAATTATACACTTTTATATTCTTTATTGCCATGTCTCAACTTTCGAACTAATAGATGAATACATTGGATGGATATATTCCGAAAGTTACAAGATTTTTGCAGAATCGAAAAGTTGAGACTTTGACCTTTTTTTCATAAAACATAGATGGCCCATGATTGGTTTACAAAAAATATCCTAAAATATTCCATGAGAAACGATTGAGTCGAATTTCCAGTTTCTCCACAAGTCAGCATTTTTTCGCAGGATTGTTAATCGCTAGACAAATATTTGTTAATATCTAAGTGTTAACTTTTAAGATCCTTCCGAACCAGGCGACAGTGGAAAACGAATAGAGGAATACTTATAGGGATGAATAAACAAGTTGACGAATATACGAACAAACAGATGGGCGGGATAATTATACCCTGTACCGTATGGTACCAAGGTGTATATTAAGTTTGTGCAAGCCGAAAATGTATGTAACATATAGAAGGAGACGTCGGAGACACCCCAAGTTACCTAAAATATGATCAGGGTGAATAGAGAAGTCGATATATCCATGTCCGTCTGTACGTTTGAACGCCTAGATCTCAGAGATGGTAAGAGCTAGATAAACCAAACTTTCACATAAGATCCAATATTATTCAATAGGAGACAAGTTTATTTTATTTCTTTGATATCGGGGCTAAATTATATAGCTCCCATAGGAGTGTTTCAAACGACCTCGACAAAAAAAAAGTTTTAGATGGATAATTCGTTTGTTCATCAAGATATCGTTACCAAATTTGGTATTCGAAAGTTTTTTATAGTTCCCAAGCACTGTACCAAATTTGATCAAAATCGGTTAACTATATCATATAGTTCCATAGTACCGATCTGCCAAATTAACTTTTTTAAAGCGAAATAATAAAGATATCGTAACCACATTTGGAGTTTGGAAATTTTTTAGAGCACTTAAGCAATGTGCCAAATTTTGAACAAAATCGGTTGACTGTACCATATAGCTCCCATAGGGCCGATTTGTTGTTTGTTGTGTTTCGTTTGTTTGTTAAGATATTCGGACCAAATTTGGTATCCGTAAGTTTTTTATAGTTTCTTTGCCGTGTATGAAATTTGATAAAAATCGGTTGACTATATCATATAGCTCGCATAGGACCAATCGGTCCAAAAAAACGTTTTTTACACAAAATTCGTTGTGTTTCGTCTGTTTGTAAAGATATTTGAACTAAATTCGGCATTCAGATCTCGTTTTAAGCTATTAAAGCACTGTGTCGAAATTGATCGAAGTCGGTTGACTATATCATAGCAGCTCCTATAGGAACTATCGGTAAAAAAAAAATTTTGCTTAAAACATTTTACTTCAAGTACAAAAATTTCTTCAACCAATTTTTTTTATTTTTTAACTTTTAATAAGCTTTCGTTATAGGGAAGCAAAACAAAGGTCCTGGAATTAGTAGAGCAATGCTAGGAAAATTTTGCTTCTTCTTTGCAGTTAATAAGTAGTGCATAAAATTCATATACAGTAACCTTGAAAAGGCTTCACTAACGCGAAGGGCGCGAAGGCAAATGATGGCATCATCTTTTTTTCATCTTTTAATGTAGGTCAAGCTTGTGAAGATGTCAAATATTTCTAGCCACCTCCAGAAAACGGACTTTAATGAACAATTCAAGCACAAGCTTATTAATTAAATGTTTTTTTTTTTCATTTATTTTAATTACACTTTAAGAGGCACAGTATACTCTATAATACTCTACATATACTCTATAATACTCTATAATACTCTATATATACTCCATATATACTCTATATAGTATAACAATTAGCATTAAATAAAATAATTCAATTCTATTAAATTTCATTGACTAATTCTAAGGCATTACGAATACATATGATACATAATTTACTAAGTTCAGGCTTAATTTTTTAATTTTTACTAAAATATTTATTTAAATTCAACTATATTCGTGCTTGTCAAATAAAAAAATAATATTGATGTGCTATTATTATTTTAGTATTTACATTTCAAAAATGATTTAAACATTTCTAATTTAAGAACTTTAACCGCTACTGTCCCCGGTTTTAAATTTAAAAAATACCTTATTCCCATGCTGACAGATTAACTTAGGGCATGTGACCAAAAGTTAAAAATAATAGAATTGATAAATGTATTAAACAAAAAAAAACTTGACTGTCTGTGAATGTTAAATTTTAAGCTGGAATTTTTTTCGAATTCGAACTTTTTGACACATGGCCCAAAAAAGTAGGCAACACTTTTTTTGTTGGCGTTTGTTCACTTTTATCAACTCAAAAAGCATGCGACAAGTTCGTAATATGATAAAATCGCCAAATACTCAAATGTTTCAAATTAAATTAAAAGTTTTTCGATATGTTGCAGGACAAAGTCAAAGCATACAAAAAAATAAAAATAAAATAAAAATCGAATTGAATGTTCAGAATGGACACGGAAGCAAATAAATGTATTAAATCAATACAAGTTTGGGCTTGAGCTTTGCTTTTGCCTGTTGGCAATTGGGTTTTTGAATGTTTTGGATCTTTGAATGTTTGGCCATTGGATTGGATGTCCTCGAATGGATTCGTATTCGTCGGTACGGCGTAGTCGATGTCGATGTTATTGTTGTTGGCGATTGGCGCCCGGAGTCAGTCTCGTAAATGGCAACGAAATCAAAAGTGATAAATCTAAACTGGACGTGTGCATATATGTATGTGTGTGTGTGTATCTGTGTGAGTGTGTGTGTCTGTGAGTGTGGCATTCAACACTTATAGAAATTGAAAATCGCAAAAGGGGCAGTTGCAAACAACAACAACAGCAAAACAGCAGGGAACAATGAGTTGTGTACGGGGGACGTAAGCGCGGTGAGTGACACTGTTGAAGATTTGGACAAAAAAAAAACACAGAATTCCAGAACCCCAAAACTATAAATTTTATTTTGTTGTGCGTAAGAAGAGGTCACCAACTTCAATGACACTTTAATTTAAATTTGCTCAAACGCAATTTCTTGGCCGCGTGACAAGCTATAAAGAACATTAAAGTCGAGTGAATTTCAGATACCCTGAAAAAAATTTCTACTATTGGTCCAGATAGCGATTTCAAATTATAAAGCAAGAACTGCTCAGATTTAAATTTCATAGAAACAATAAGTCTTCAAAAAAGTGAGAAAACCGAAGATACCCTTTACTTTCTTTAATTCCGACCGTGTTTTTGAAAGATTAATTCGTTTTGGGCCAATTATTGATTTTGATGATCGAAGTTTGTTGCAATCATATTTATCGATAGGATTTTTTTAGTAGGAGATCTTGGCGAACGGATTTTAGAGGCTCTTGCTGGATCAATCAGATAATAAGATCCTTCCCAACAATATTTTATAACTAACAATGCAAATCGATTTATAAGTAGGTACAGAAAATTTCTAAAAATTTAAGTTTTAAAACTTGACAGGTTTCTGGTTTACATTTATTTAATCATAAGAAAACTAGAACATGTTAATAAATAAAGAAAATATTTCTTAATCAATATACCTTAGCATAGGTATGGGATTTTTAATTATTATTATCCCACAAGTTACTTTTTTTTATTTTTTTCGGCATCGGGTTAGTTTATATAGGTCTCATAAGGGTTTTACATAGCACCTTCAAAATTAAGACATTTATAATAAGGGTTTTATTAATTTCTTAGGAAAATTTTGGGAATCACAATTTTTTTATTGTTTAAAGGATTCTACCAAAATATTTCAAAATTTTTTGATACGAACGATTGGTTAAAAAAAATACATTTTAATTTTTTGGTTCGTTTGTTTTCCATAATGAAATATTTTTGAGGTTCTACAGTACTATTAAAATTGGTTTATTATATCATTTAGCTCCCGTTAGATCAATCGACCAAAAAATTTTTTTTGAACGAAATTCGTTGTTTCGCTTTTTATGAAAATATCGAAACCAAATTGGGTGTTTGTCAGTTTCGAAGGATTTATTTTCCGTAATTAAATATTTTTAAGTCTCTGTAGCACTGTATTAAGTTTTAGCAAAATCGGTTTACTATATGGTAAGGCTTCTTTTTTTTTTAATCTTAAACGATTATATAGAACATATTTTTTGAGTCCAATTTTTATTAAGAAAAAATATGAAAGTTCTAGAGCAGTGTATAAGGCTTTATCAAAATAGGTTACTATATCTTATAGCTCCTTTTTTTTAATCTTTGGAGATTCTATAGGAGCCGTCCAACGAAAAAAATTTTGGGCACTACTTTTTCTTGGCAAAAAATGTCCTCCTTCCTTAAAATTCCTTAAATATGTCAGTTCTCAGTTATATTTTTAAGCATATTTTCTTTTTCTATAGTGTAAAAAATAATTAGTCTTTTTTTTAATTTTATAAAGAAAATATTTTCGCTCAAAACGTTCCAGAAAAAATGTTTGACTTCGGGTTGATGAGAAATCAAAGATTTCAAAACGCTTATGGGAACTTTCTTGAGAAATAGTAGTTTGATCAAAAAAAATCGAATGGATACTTTTTGACCTTAAATAAAAAATGAACATTACAGTGGGTCAGTTTGGATGGATCCCAAAAACTCATAAAAAGATGACAAGTTTTATATAGCTTTATAAATTATGCATATAGTATATATGACTAAAATTGCTATCAGGTTATAACATATGACACGTATATTACAATATAAAAATATATACCTAAAATATTTTTAATATTAGAAGAAGAAGAAGAAGGAAATTGTTGGACGCACTGAACGCGTTTATATAAATTTCTGATTCAAAATATACTATTTCCGAATGCCCAATTTGAAGAAATCGAATCGAAAGATGCTACCAAATTATTATTACCTACTATATTGCATTAATATCTTTCCAAAAACTAGCAATTGGTCGTGTAACTGAACGAAG
>JBAMAX010003761.1:0-12493 GCA_037043745.1 Chymomyza amoena
ATGCATATACGAGGGTGGATTGATAAGTTTCCGGCCTGAACAAGAAAAACAACGTTTTTAACAATTTTTTTTTTATTTCTCAACATAATCTCCTCCAAGGCTGATACTTTTCTCATAGCGGTGTTCTAGTCTAGTAATGCCATCTCAATAGACTGATTCGTCAAGCTCCTCAAAATACCCATTTACAGCTTCGATTACTTCTTCATTGTCCGCAAATCTCTTACCGCCAAGCCATTTATTGAGGTTAGGAAACAGATAATAGACACTCGGGGCTAGGTCTGGAGAGTAGTGAGGGTGCGGCATCAATTCAAACTTCAGATCGTTGATTTTAGCCATCGCAACGATTGACTTGTGCGCTGGTGCGTTATCGTGATGAAACAAGACTCTTTTCTTCGCCAGATGAGGTCGTTTAATTTTCACCTCGCGGCTCAAACGTTGCAATAAGTCAGCGTAGTATTGACCAGTGATAGTTTTACCCTTTTCAAGGTAATCAATGTATATAATACCTCTTGCATCCCAAAAAACAGTAGCCATAACCTTGTTCGCTGAAAAAATTGTTTTTGCCTTCTTTGGAGTTGGTTCCCCTGGTCCAATCCACTCTTTAGACTGTTCTTTGGTTTCAGGAGTGTAGTGGTGGACCCAAGTTTTGTCAACGGTTATGAATCGACGCAAAAATTCGCTTGGATTACGCTTATACACCGTCAAATTGGCGGTAGAAATGTTTTTTCGAATCAATTTTTGGTCGACTGTTAGCAAACGCGGCACCCATCTTGCGCAGAGCTTTTCCATATGCAAATGTTAGTGCAAAATATTTTGCACACGTTCATATAACATCTTACAGGTCTCAGCTATCTCACGCACTTTTAATCTGCGGTCTTCCAGCACTATTTGATGGATTTTTTCGATCATATCTGGAGTTGTGACCTCAACAGGGCGTCCTGAGCGAGGCTCATCAGAGGTGCTCACACGACCTTTTTAAATTCGGAAACCCACTGCTTAATGGTTGAATATGATGGGGAGGATGTCCCCAGTGTTGAGTGCGTCTCTTTTTTAATTTCCTTCGGCTTAAACCCCTTCAAATAGAAGTATTTGATGACAGCACGATTTTCCAGCTTTTCCATTTTCAAGAAAAACACAGAGGCGTCTTGTTCAATGTGCTCTCAAATCTAAGCTAACATGGCGATGGGGCTGAAACTATAGCTACAAGCTATCTAAGGATGGTACTATAGAACGCCACCTCAAGGTAGGCCAAGTGGCGCCATCTCTTGGTCAGGTCGGAAACTTATCAATCCACCCTCGTATACAAATCCAAATACAAAAATATTATATTATTATTTTTTTATGCCTGGCGCATAACTTGTTAAATTTTAACATTTTGCGGAAACCATGGAGAAAAATGCATTTGGCATTTTAATATTTTACTTATATTAAGAGAGCAGAAAATAAAATGTATAAAATATTGCAGCATACTTTTAGGCAGCGCATAAAATTCTCTTGGTAAGCCAAAGAGCAGCGCTCAACGTGCTCTTTATTTCTTGTTTTGCTTTTGCTGCACGCACACATGCACACAAATTAACAGCTGACCGCATGACGCCATTAAAGTCGCACAGTTGATATGTGTGCCAACAGGGACGTGCCAAAGATCTCTTTCAATCTTCAACTGAGATTTAGGAAACGTTTGATTTTTAGTGCTTGATGTACAAAATATTATTGTTTATTGAAAATATAAAAAATTACTTAGAACTTTCCATCCATTTAAGCAGTGAATACAGAAATTCATCTTTTCTTTTATTGTTGTAGGAATTTTAGACTTGTTTTTGATACTCTATTGCTAATTCGATTTTGATTGTACTTTTTAATAAAATATTGCCAGCATATTTTTATCGAGATTTTTGTTCCACTTAAATAAAAAACATTGAGAGATTTGTTGACGCATTAAGCAGCAATAACGACAACAACAAAGTACTCAAATTATAGAAAAAATTAATATATAAATTAATTAGCAACCAAAACAAGCGAAAAAAATCATTTGTCTGTATGGTAAAAGCAATAAATCGACGCTGTTTATTGAAACATTTATTGGGCTACTTCAAAAGCTTTTCACTTTTATCCCGCTCTGTCGATTTTCATGATGTTGTTGTTACCACCATTTGGGCCACTTTCTGACTTGGCATCAATGATTTTTATTGTTGTCACTGCCTTTGTGGCACTTTTAGTGACCAAATCAAAAATATTGCATTATAAAAACATTTAACGATTGTCATAAATTAATAAAAAAAAAAAGGTTCCGCTACTCTATCTACGATTCTAGCCCAGTTTGGCCTTTTCTTTTAATTTTTAAGCACTCAACAAGAAAACGCAGTCATAAAAGGCCAACACAAAAACAGTTGAGAATAAAAATTAAAATCAACAGTGAAAAGTTTAGACAGTCAGGAACAGACACAGAGAACAATGGCGCCCAACTCTCATGCCAAAGACAGCCCGAGAATTTCCGCTAATAATGTTAATTCCATTGCCAGACCTACTTCCGCCGCCGTCACCCGCAGTCTGCACCAAGCCAGAGATAATCAGCAAGGCAACAAAATGGAGGCACTCATTCCATACAGGATTGTTTGAAAACTACAAAGGGTACTTTAGTTACTTTAGAAAGTATGCAGTGGTTAAAAATATAACTTTGCACTATTTAATAATTTTTTCTTTAAAACTAATTTGTAGTAAAAAATAATTGTGCAAATATTGAGTACCAAAATGGAAAGCTTTTTAAATCGACAAAGTTGAAGAAATGGCCAAGCGGTATAAGGTACTGAAAACTGTCCCTATCGATTTTTAAAAACTAACGATTAATCACAATTTCAGGTTTTAAACTTAACGCGTTGTGGCTTAATTTAAAAAAAATGTGTTTTTCGTTTTTAAACTATTTAAATTTTTATGACTGTTTTTATTTCTTTTGGATAGAATACTTTTGGTATAGTGGGAAATCATTAATTTTTTTAAATTAATAAAATTTGTGCTTTTACTTAGCGGAATTATCATTTTTCATTTTCATAAAGCAATATATTTTTGTGGAAAAACTGATTTTAATTTTCTATGTATCTTTAAGTTCTTTTATGGAACAGTAATTATATTAAATTTATAAACATTTTTTTTGAAGTGTTCGATAACGCACTTATAAGCCAATCATTACCTCAAGAGATGTTTTTACTGAGATAAGAGATTTAATCCAGCCGTACTGGTCGAAATTTCTTTCGCTAAATGAAATCTGGCTTACTCAAAATCGTGCAGTTGTCTTTGGATACAGGCTTAGTCGAGATTTCTCACTAGGATTTTAAACGAAAAAGACATTCAGACGCTTTTGTAAATTTTTTTTGGAACATTAATCTTACAAATATATCGGAATAAAAGGTCTTTATCGAAGTTCCCAAAATAAAATTTTATTAAAATCGAAAAAAATATCAATATCGATATTTCATAATATTTTATAATATTTTCTATAAAATGGTCTTATAAAGCCCATCTATATCAACCTTAACCGCAGATATTGGGCACTCTCTGTGCGTTTACTTTCCTAGAGTATGTAAACTTTGTCGGCATATACTTCTCCGGCTGATTCCTGTTATGCTTTCATCTTTAGTTTAGTTTTGTGTTGTACTTACATCCTTCCCGTTGTCAGTTGCCGGCTCCTTTGTATTTCGCTTCCTGGGCAAAAACCAACTCCCCATCATATCCTGTCAAGGCATTTCATTAGCGCCATTGGAGGCGCCACCCGCAAATGCTTTGCTCGCAGCGTTTTTGCTATCAAGTTAATGACTGCGTGTAAAACTTTTCCCAGTTTTTCTCCGACTGTTATTTTTATTGTTGTTTTTGCCGCTACTGATATTTTTGTTATTTTCATGCAAAGCCTCGGGAGTTTGTTTTATTTCTGTGCAGTTGCGTTTAATTTAAAACAATTATTTCGTACAGACAAACTGTCGATCTTTAACTAGCTGCAGGCATTTGAAATTTATTTAAGCGCCAACCCTGCCAATTTTCAAAGTCTCACTCAACCCAAATAAAACAGTTTCTCAAATAGAATCCCTCAACTCAAACATCAACAAATCAACAGTTTGCCAGTCCATTAAATGTGGCCTGGGCAAAAAGTTTTCCTTTTTCCCAACTCAATGGAAACTTAAGTGCCCCTTGTTGGCGTTATAGTTTGTTGCAGTTGTAGCTAGTTTTGGGTGGAACCAACTCGAAACCCAAATTGTACCAATGCACTTGAATTCTTTGTATATTTTTTTTATTGCTGGTTTGCAATAATAATAATAAGCTTCAATTTTTTTATTTGGGGTGCGTCAAAGGCGGCGAGCCTAAGTCAGCAACAACAGCCAGGGCGTATACGCAATTTACACATACTGCACATTCGTTGCTAGCTCCATGACTAACTTTCTGCCTATAAAATGCAAAGTATTTACAACAACTATTTTAAGTAGGTAGCTAATACATCACTTGGGAGGAGAAATGCAAATTTAAAGTAGCAACCTTCCACCAAGTGGTGTATCTAGATACATTTCCCGCATTGCCTGAAGATCTTTACGAGTATTTATTTTTACCGCTGTTACGCTGTTTATGTAAAGTGCAAAGTCAAGTTGGTAGTTAGGTGGCAAGATGGCAATGCTGTGGCAACAGTGACTGTGGCAACAAGTTAAGTGCAACTAAATAAACAACTGAATTTCACTTCACGCAGTCTGCTGGCCAGTGTACCGAAAAAATGGCGGAAAGAAATCATAAAGACAGACGCCCAGTCAAATTGACGTAAAACCATAAAAATGTGCACTAAATATTTGACAGTCTTTGAACGACTGAAAGTTGAGCCAAGATTTTTGCACTCTTCAAGAAGTCTGCAAATTGGGAGGCAGTGCGAGTCCAAACCTCCGATTCGTTTTGAAATCGAATGTTCCTTTAAATTAGCTTAATGTTATGAATTTTTATATCGTAGAAGTTAAAACTATTGTAGTTAGGTTTTTGTTGAGCGTAGCTAGCCACTGGTATTTAATATGGTACAGGGTCGTCAAGGTAAATCCGGAAAATTCAATGAAAAATAAATATCATCAATAATTATGTTTAAATGTTATTTATTCAAGTAATGCTTTTTGCATAGTAAGTACATATATGGAACATCCTAATTATTCAATATAGCCGCCTTCAGGCACAACTACCCGCTCAAGCCTGGACCGAAATCGAGAACAGGCCCGTTTCACCTCCATTTTGTTCATGTTGGTCATCATCCATGATTTTGGCCTTCAGGGCGTCCTTTGTGTTGTGAGATGTCTTGTTCACCTTTCCTTCAACTACGCCCCACACGTAGTAGTCGAGAGGATTGCAGTCTGGGCTGGACGGTGGCCACAAATCTGGGGACCAGTGGTGATGCATATTCTCGTACAGCCAAGCCTGAGTCTTTCTGGACTTGTGAGCTGGTGCAGAGTCCTGCTGAAACACGTATTCTCTTCCAGCGGTCCTCGGTCTATCCAGGCTTCACAACTGATCTCAGTACTTCGATATATCCTTGTCCTATGCATCCCGGATCGGCGTCAATCTTCTTTTTCAATTCATCGACAAATTCTGAAGTTCTTTTTCGGTCGGATCGTTTATTGTGGCTTGCTCGCTCTGAAGAAACCTCGTCTTTCTTTTCAGCACCTCAAAACTTCTTGCTAATTTCGTAAACTTGTGTTTTTTTTATATCCAAGCCATTGAATTATCTCCTTCGGTGTTTTCCCGGCGCGTAGTGACTCCAGTATCGCTGCCCTGCGGTCCTGTTCTCGGCTCATCGTTGCGCGTTATCAATCAAGTCTATTCTGTAACTGAAAAGGAACACCTAAACATGAAATGCGACGCTATCTTTGCAGATTTGTGCTAAGCTGTAATAAAGGAGACCCGCACGAATATATTCCGGATTTACCTCGACGACCCTGTATATATGGCTCATAATATTGGCAAACCATATTTTACTTCTTTTTCATTTTTATTTCGGAGTTGGTAACAGTTGGTACAGCAACCAAACTTACCGATTCTGGAAAGCGTTCTACACTGTTTCTTTTTTCAATATGCAAGAAGGATTACAGACTAACATAATTAAAGTCCTCTCAGAGATGAACATGGTAGGCTTCTAACCTTTGATCTATAGATGTTGCTGAGACTTTTTGCTATTTGGAATTCTTATGATATATATCATAGAGAAGAAAACATCGGAGACCCTCAAAGTTACCTTCAATAAATTAGTTGATCTTGATATCTCAGTTCGCCTGTCTGAGCGTTCTTATCTTGTAATCTGATGTGTATTGGTTTTATCCAAAGTGGGCATTAATTTTTAAGTCATTTCAAACTTTTTGTGATTATACATGATAGGCTTTTGAAATATCATTTCAAAGCTAACAAAATTTTTCACAACATTCTTACTGGAATTAATATTTCCAATATTACATATAAACATAATAAAGATCGAAATGCCTACACCGCGACGCGGCAAAAAAGTTGCTTCCTTGGAAATGAAAACGAAGATGGATGCTAGTACTTATACGGAGCCCGGACCACACAAGTGTTGCTTATGTACTGGAGAACCACAAGATCCAAGACTGACACTTTGTGGCCACATTTATTGCAGGATTTGTATAGATGCAAGGCTACAAGGCCACGATTTATGCATCAAGTGCAGCATAGTCATTGATAAGGAAAAAGTTGGTCCAATTTGTCTTTAAAAAAAAATTGTTTGTTGCATTGTGTTTTATTTAATTTTAAATTTTAATATTTAATTTGTTTCGATTATAAATTTAAAAAGTAATATCAGTAGGATGCGGCATTGAGGATGAGGGATCAACTGCGCTTACTACTAGCTGATTATTTATTCATGGTGGAAGGATTTTTTCTTGAGTTCCAGTGCTGCCAATTTTTTGTGAAATTGAAATAAGGTAAAAAGTTCAGCTGAATTAAAAAATGAATGTGGAGTAACTTATTATGATTGCAGAAACAATATCATGCATAAATAGATCATGTGGGGCTCCAACAACGCAGATAATGTATTGAAAACATCGGAGGAATTGTGAAAATTTGGCGAAAATGCTGTCGGATCTCTACCATCGCTTTGAACTGACAAATTTTTCCAAAATGTGAATTATTAAATTGCAAATGAATTCAGTTCTAAACTTTCAGTACGTCTACAAAAAATGTTCCACTCTAAGCTAACCCACATACTCTGTTTTTCTTGAGTTTCGCAAATAAATAGACAGTAACGGCAATAATAATAATGAATATTAAGTAATATTTTCATATGGCTATTATTTTTTAACGAGAAAAAGAGAAACTTAAGAAATTGTCGAAAAAATAGAGTTTTCTAAGCTTAAATTGGGTGAAGGCTTTTAATGAGAACTATGTATTTCATAAACTTGAATAACTTCTCACAAATGAAGGGCAGTGACTACCTTTAACTTGTGGAAAACTGTCACCTGCTATTTGTCTACGACAATTAGCAGTCTTCCGGCTTAGATCTATTACAAATTTTCGAGGTACGTAATGCGAGTAATTATCTTCCGAATTCGGATTAAACCCTTTCATATCCCTGATCACACTTATTTGATACTTATGAAATAATATCGCTGCAAAGAATATTTAATTAAGTATATGTATTTTGTTGACCATTTTAAGATTTTTTGACTAATAATTTGGTCGTACCATATACAGGGTGCGCCATTTGAATGTGGTCGATGGAAATGTTGAATAACTTTGACAGATTTCAACCGATTGACGTCGTCGAACACATTTTGGAAAGGTTATTGCATTACAATTTTAACCATGAATCGATTCACG
The DNA here is from genome assembly GCA_037043745.1 of Chymomyza amoena. Classification (NCBI taxonomy): domain Eukaryota; kingdom Metazoa; phylum Arthropoda; class Insecta; order Diptera; family Drosophilidae; genus Chymomyza; species Chymomyza amoena. Next base: position 7,837 of record JBAMAX010003761.1, read on the forward strand.
CCCAAAGAACGCGCGGAAATAGTGACAATGTTCATTAAATGTAATCGTTCAGTTGTTGCAACACAGCGTGCGTATCGTCAAAAGTATCGCGGTCGTTCTGCGCCTAAAAGTGACACTATTCGTCGCTTAGCTTCAAATTTCGAGAATCACGGGTCTGTAGCGGACCGTCCACATTCAAATCAACCACGTCCTCGACGATCAAATGAAAATATTGAAGCTGTTCAACGGAGTGTTGCAGAGAATCCTTCTGTCTCGTACCGCCGCCGGTCTCAGCAACTAAACATCAGTGGAACTACTTTGAGGAGGATTCTGAAAGATGATCTGGATATGTTTCCATATAAAGTGCAGTTAACCCAAAGATTATTGGAAACAGACAATCCGCGACGCGTGGCGTAAGCCAATAACTTATTCGAGTGAGTGAATCGGAGCACGATTTTTGGGAGCGAATTTTAATGACTGATGAGGCCCATTTCACGCTATCTGGCACTGTAAATAAACAAAACTGTCGCATTTGGGGGAAAGAAAATCCTCATACTATCCATCAAACTCCACTGCATGATCAGAAAGTGACTGTTTGGGCCGGTGTCTGCTCAAAACCCATCATCGGTCCGTTCTTCTTCAGAGTTGGGGAAACTGTCAATGGGGATCGGTATCGATGGATGTTGGCACACTCTGTTTTTACCAGAAATGCGTGAAAAAGGTCTTAAAGGCTTTTGGTTTCAACAAGACGGCGCGACATGTCACACCGCGAAATCAACGATGAACTTCTTGCGTCAAAAGTTCCCAGGACGTGTGGTATCAAAAGGGGGGATATTGACTGGCCACCGAGATCGCCCGATTTAACGGTACCGGACTTTTTTTGGGGATTTTTAAAAAGCAAAGTGTATGCCAACAATCCGAAGACTTTAGACGAGCTTAAGGACAATATTCGAGCCGAAATCACTGCGATATCACCCGAGATGCTGGCAAATGTCATGGAAAATGCCAGAAAATGAGCTGAATTTTGTATCCGCAATAAAGGAGGTCATTAGATTGACGTTGTTTTTGGCAACTGAATGGAAAAAATTGTAAAGCTTCTAATTTTATAAAAATAAATAGTTTTTCAAAATCGATTGAGAATTGTTCAAGTTATTCAATTTTTCCATCGACCACATTCAAATGGCGCACCCTGTAGATTCGTATTTTTTTTTTTGATATCATGGCCAAATTCCGTAATTAAAGAATCTCAAGCAAGAGGCACTGCACCAGAGGCCTAATGGCTGAGAAGTTACTTGCATCTCATTACGACTTCTGCTGAAGCTACGGAGATGAGGAGAAGATAGTAAGCAACCAACACCTGTTTCTAAGAAGACGAATCCAGTTTCTGGGTAAACCATCCTTAGACGACCTGGGCTAATGTGCCTATAGTAGATGTGGATAATTTTGTAGAGTTTTCAAAATGGTTTCGCAACAGGAGAGACTCTTCTTTTAATTCTTTCCTTTATCAGGCATTACTACGGATCCCATGGTCTCGTTTTGAGTTTTATTTTTAAGATTGAGCAGCCTGTTTAACCCAACCTATCTCATGCACAGTAACGGACTTAGGAATAAAATTTATGAAAGGGCATTCAAAAATTGAGTTACCAAATGAAACCTTTCCAGGTTTCTTCTTAGTTTGTAGCTTTAAGCCAAGTGCAGCTGCAGTGAAGTGCCATAAAATTGCGTGACGGCATTTGTGGAAAACAGTTTTATAAAAAGTGCGAATAAATGCAAAAATTTTTATGCACACTTTGCTTACTTTTATTTTTTTCATTATTTGCATATATTGACGCACCTAAGACCGCATTGGTACCTAAGAAAATAGCTCTTACGATGAGCATCATTTGAAGTCAACATAAAAAGCATGACATTAGTCATACGTCGAAATTTCCATAACTTCATATTATGCTAGGGCGTAATGGGCTGTTTCCGCTAAAAGAAAGAAAGTGCCGCCTATAGAAACTATTTATAGTATGACGGCTACGAGGGCTCAGCAAACTGTCATTTTTTAAAATAAACACAAAAAAAAAAATAAAACTTTATGCATTTCAAATAGTCGTAAAACGCTTGTAATAGTTTAAAATAAAGAAAATATTGCTTTTCCCTAGCGATAACCCATAAACGATAAGAATACAACAAACAGGGCCGAAATATTTCATATTGAGCATTATGAATTTCTCCAGCTCCAACTCTCTTTCTCCACTTACTACTTTCCATATTAAAGACAGTTCTTTGCTCTATTAGCTGCTGCACTTTCGTAGCTATTCAGATGAATTCCCAGACCAAGACCCAGACCCAGAGCCAGACCCAGCCAATTGACTTGTCTTTTGTTGCCTACGAGTGTCAAGTTTTATTAGCTCGGCATGGTTCAATGCACGCGTCTGCCACCATCATCGTGCAACACCATATAATGCCACACAATTTTATTTATCCCAAACATGAAAATTATTTTATTTCCAAAAGAAAAGTAAAAGTTTCGCTGCTCTCCAGCTGACCCACATATATACTATATATACAGATATCTATGTATCTGACTGCAGTCAGCTGCTTCAAAGATTAAAGATACTTCACACTCTCTGCTTTTTTGTTTTTGGTTCTTTTGATATAAAAGTGTTCGCGACGCATTATGTAAATGCAACAACGCAGCTGCAACAAACATTTTCATTTTCAAGATTTCCAGCATTTCCAACTTGGTTGAAACTAAGCTGCACTCCGCGCATTCATCATGAGCTGCAACAATGTGGGACGCTGTCATTGTATCTGGATGGAGTGTTCCACGAGACGAGGAAGGGAAATATGTTCAACAGTTAATGCCAATACACACACACACACAAATGCATTGGTATGGTGCGTTAGTGTGTGTGTGTGTGAGTCGATTTGAAGCAGTGTAAAGTGAACCTTCGCAAAATACAAAAAATTTGTTTCCAGTTGTGAACGATTTGAAATCTCACTTTAATTCCAAAACGAATATAATATTAGAAGGTAGAAGTTTGAAATAGGGATGCTTAGGATTACAAGACACTTTAAACAAAAGACTCAAAGTTCTCAATCGATTTTAATCAATAGAAAAGCTTCACAGCAAAGATATATAAGACGATGCATTTTATATCGAAATCTTTATAAAGAGTGCTTTTTCAAGCTGGTCCGCATTTCTGAAAAGTATATCTCGGAAAATAATTATCACTTTAGGCAAATGTCAATATCATAACATTCATCATTTATTCCACAACAACGTCTTCAAATCTCCGAGATATATAATCAAAATCTGTGTTCTGTTCTGTAAAAACTTATGGAGCTGTTCATTGTCCATCAGAACATGCTATGTTGGAGCTTATTTGACATTCCAGAATACCCCACCATCAACCAGAAAGAGAACAGCACGGTTCGACAAAAAAAATCACTGTTTTAGAGGTTGGTGTAGATGAAAATTCAAATTTATCGATTCGCAACGTGTTACCGTCAATGGTAATCGATACAAAGCGATGCTCAACGAATATTTGTTTCCAAGTTCTGATGACATCGACGTCCAAATGTTCTGGTTTCAATAGGATGACGCTACGTGCCATAATACAACCGCAACCATTGAAACTCAATTTTGTGAGAAGTTTATTTCAAGAAAACTGGTCCCTTAAGATTATTATGCAGACCAGCCAGCAAAAATTGACAATTGGACTGGCAGGGTGAACTTCGTAACTCGTAGTCGAGGTGGTCACATGCCAGGGACCATTTTCAAATATTAAGTGATAAGAGATTATCTTTGTTTTAAAGCCATATTGGGAATCATTACATTAATAATTCTGCGTTTTATATATATTTGAAATTTGGACGCTCTTACAAAAACACCCTTTATTAAAACAAACCATGTATATTATATTCTTCGTAACTCAGCAACAACTGAAAGAATTGGTTGATCTTTAATTTGCTGGAGTTGTCTTCGCCTTGAATAACCCCGAAAAAATAAAACTGAAAAATTTATGAACAAAAGTGGCTTATCTCCAAATGCTATATATCAAAAACTAATAGCCGTACAGATTTCACCTTTTTAAGATTATCATTTAGAGGTTAGTGCTAGTAAACAACGATAAGAAGTAATTGCTAGTGGCGCCCTCAGATCGGATCGATTCTAACTTTTTAGCCGACCTTTTATTAAAAGTAGGTCTCCCGATTCTTTTTTGGGTGCACAAGCAATTTAAATCGTTGGTCCAAGGCATTAAATCAAATATATCGACTCGGTTTTTTCGAAATCCTAACCAAGCAAAAATTTTGTAAGCAAATGTCTTTGATAGTAAGAAAGTAATATTATTAAGAGGGCCATCCTCAAGATTAGAAAAATTATCTCTCTTGCATTCTGATGAGTTTAAATAAATCAAAAGACAATTACAGCATGAAACCGGAAATATTTTTGAAAATGTGAACATTGAAGAAAATTGCACTAATTCGTATATCGCCGTAGTTTATCGACAATCTCAATATTAAAAAATCTTTGCTGATGCTAGAGTAATAGCCGGTGTAGCCCGTGGTTAGAAGAATGCCTGCCTGAGGTTTTATAGACTGTAATATAAATAAAGATTTTGCATTATAGGACTTGAATGAAAGCTTTGTAAATGAATGGTATACAGAGGATATTATATCTAGAATG
>JBAMAX010003763.1:0-11939 GCA_037043745.1 Chymomyza amoena
AAGCATATATACAAATACAGATACAAAAATATTATATTATTATTTTTTTATGCCTGTGGCATAACTTGTTAAATTTTAACATTTTGCGGAAACCATGGAGAAAAATGCATTTGGCATTGGCAGAAAATAAAATGTATAAAATATTGCAGCATACTTTTAGGCAGCGCATAAAATTCTCTTGGTAAGCCAAAGAGCAGCACTCAACGTGCTCTTTATTTCTTGTTTTGCTTTTGCTGCACGCACACATGCACACAAATTAACAGCTGACCGCATGACGCCATTAAAGTCGCACAGTTGATATGTGTGCCAACAGGGACGTGCCAAAGATCTCTTTCAATCTTCAACTGAGATTTAGGAAACGTTTGATTTTTAGTGCTTGATGTACAAAATATTATTGTGAATTGAAAATATAAAAAATTAATTAGAAGTGGATACAGAAATTCATCTTTTCTTTTATTGTTGTAGGAATTTTAGACTTGTTTTTGATACTCTATTGCTAATTCGAGGAGGCCCAGAAAATTTGTTTGGCCTTTTTGGATTGTACTTTTTAATAAAATACTGCCAGCATATTTTTATCGAGATTTTTGTTCCACTTAAATAAAAAACATTGAGAGATTTGTTGACGCATTAAGCAGCAATAACGACAACAACAAAGTACTCAAATTATAGAAAAAATTAATATATAAATTAATTAGCAACCAAAACAAGCGAAAAAAATCATTTGTCTGCATGGTAAAAGCAATAAATCGACGCTCTTTATTGAAACATTTATTGGGCTACTTCAAAAGCTTTTCACTTTTATCCCGCTCTGTCGATTTTCATGTTGTTGTTGTTGTTACCGCCATTTGGGCCACTTTCTGACTTGGCATCAATGATTTATATTGTTGTCACTGCCTTTGTGGCACTTTTAGTGACCAAATCAAAAATATTGCATTATAAAAACATTTAACGATTGTCATAAATTAATAAAAAAAAAGGTTCCGCTACTCTATCTACGATTCTAGCCCAGTTTGGCCTTTTCTTTTAATTTTTAAGCACTCAACAAGAAAACGCAGTCATAAAAGGCCAACACAAAAACAGTTGAGAATAAAAATTAAAATCAACAGTGAAAAGTTTAGACAGTCAGGAACAGACACAGAGAACAATGGCGCCCAACTCCCATGCCAAAGACAGCCCGAGAATTTCCGCTAATAATGTTAATTCCATTGCCAGACCTACTTCCGCCGCCGTCACCCGCAGTCTGCACCAAGCCAGAGATAATCAGCAAGGCAATAACATGAAGGCACTCATTCCATACAGGATTGTATGAAAACTAGAAAGGGTACTTTAGTTACTTTAGAAAGTATGCAGTGGTTAAAAGTATAAATTTGCGCTATTTAATAATTTTTTCTTTAAAACTAATTTGTAGTAAAAAAAATTGTGCAAATATTGACTGCCAAAATGGAAAGCTTTTTAAATCGACAAAGTTCAAGAAATGACCAAGCGGTATAAGTTACTGAAAACTGTCCCTATCGATTTTTAAAAACTAACGATTAATCAAAATTTCAAGTTTTAAACATAAGCGTTGTGGCTTAATTTAAAAAAATGTGTTTTTCGTTTTTTTTAGCCAATTTTTTAAATTTAAGCTCGCACCAACGCAAAACTTAACGATGCTATTTTTAAGACTTAAGAGTGCTTTTATTTTTAGGGTAGAATATTTTTTTTTAATTTAAAAAAAATTTGGTTCTTTTACTTAGCGGAATATTTTGATTTTTTATTCATCTTTTAGTTCCTTTGTGGAATAGTTATTATATTAAAATTAACAAAATTGTTCTGAAGTGTTCGATAACGCTCTAATATGCCAATCATTATCTTAAGAGATGTTGTTACTGAGTTAATTTACAGTCTGTTAAGTAATAGCGTCATAACGGCATAACTTATTAAAAAATTGATTTAAACAAAAGTTTTTTTACATCAATTTATTCTACATGTTCCGAAGCATGACGCAATTATAACAATAACATGCTCAGTCAACACCAGCGTCAATAATCACCTGGCATCTTCGCGGCATATTTTCCACCAAATTTTCAGCATATTCGACGGGAAGCGCTCTCCAAATGCGTCGAATTTCTCGGAAAAGGTGTTTCAAAGTAAATGTGGGTCTTCCTTGAAGCTTTTGCTTGATAAAGGCCCAGAAGTTTTCGGGGGACTGTGCAGGCCAATCCAAGGTGACGATGCCTTTTTCGCGTTTCCTGTCGGTACAGAGACGACTGCGGAGTTTGGGGTCATTATCTTCCTGCAGAATCCAATCTTCTTTTTTGTTGATAAATTGACTTTTGGCAGTCGGTAATAAAACTTTTCGATAAATTTCGACCATCCTGGGAGCATTCAGGTTCTCTGTGAAGAGATGCAAAGTGCCGAAACCCTTTTTTGAGAAGCATCCCCAAAGATGAATTTTTATAGGGTGTTTAACGGTGCGCTGGACAAAATTACTTGAAGACAAAGATCAGGCGCGTGGTATGACAGAATAACCACAAACAGAAGATTCGTCGGAAAAAAGTACGTTACTCCAATCGCGATCAATGTTTTCTGTTGCCCAAGCCAGTCGTTTTGCAACGGGTTTTTCGGACAACAGTGGTTTCTTCAATGTGCTTCGCCATTGCAAGCAAATAATTTCGAATCGTTATGTGCGATATATCTACACCCTTTTTTTTCAATTTTTCTTGCCCTACACGCAAACTTAAGCCAGGATTCCGCGAAAACAAACTCAAGATCATTTTTTCATCCTTCTTAATCACGCATCCTGTTGAGCCACGATCGGGTAGCGTTGCACCCACTTCTGGACAAAAGTCTTCTACTTTTTCAAATATTTTGGGACATTTTGGGTCCTTTTGTATGGGTGCAGAGAAAAACTTCCTCGAAGCGTTCTGCATATGCAGTACTCATTCTGCTTAACGAACTTATCTGACAAAGTTTTGACTTCCAATCGAACTTTTTTACTAGTGCGTCAAAGACAAAGGTTGTGTCTACTCGTAACCGAATTTTTAGAGATCTACTCCTTACCGACTGCGGATAATGCCGTACACGCTCTTACTTAACACACTGTTGATTAATTAAAGAATCTAGATGTACTGGTCGAAATTTCTATCGCCAAATTAAAATCTGGCTTATACTCAATATCATGTAGGTTTCTTTGTATTTCGGCTTAGTAGAGATTTGAAGCTCTAAATAGGATTTTATACGTTAAAGACCTTCAAACGCTTTTGTACATTTTTTTGAAACATTAATCTTACAAACATATCGCAATAAAAGTTCTTCATCGAAGTACCCAAAATAAAAGTTTATTAAAATCTAAATAAATATCAATATTATATAATACTAGGCGGCTCCGGCACGCTCGCTTCGCTCGCTCGTCTAGATCTTTATTTTCTTCCAATAATTTATTTTTGTGATGAGTTCACGAAATTGCATTATGTGCAAATATTGAACTGATCATATGTATTTTATACAGAAATCAAAACATGAATTGTAAGCAAAAATCGCAGAATTCCTTTCTTCTTAAGAAAACTTCAATATTAATTTCTAAAATTGATGAAATTGTAAATTATCCTACTGAGTTTTTAAATTCACTTGATTTGCCAGGAATGTTAGGAGAGGCAACCCTTATCTCTTAGGGGTATGAAAAATAGATGTTGGCCCAATAAGCACACAAAATTTCATGAGAATCGGTCTAGCGGTTTCGGAGGAGTATGTTCACACAAAAATGCGTATATCTCACGAACCAATTCACACAAACACATCGCAATAGGCTTAAAACCTCCGCATTGACCTCTAACACACCCAAAAATCAGATTTAAAATTCATCGACTCGTTCATGATAACACCCATAGCACGTAAAACATAAGTTTCTTCTTATATATAAAATTCTAGTTTCACAATGTTATTTACCATACTCTTCCGAAACGGCTGGACCGATTCTCATGAAATTTTGTGTGCTTCAATAAAATAAAATTTATAACGTTTATAATTTTTGTGTTTCCTTTCGACAAAAACAATTAACTAAAAAATATTAGTTAATCTGACAATGTACACAATGCCAACCTAAATTAAAAAAAAATTTGTATTGGAAAATAAAATTGTCCTTTTTAGTATTTTCATCGCAATTTTGTTATATTTTCTCAACCTTAAACAATCCTTGGACTTCCACGAACATTTCAAGACCAAAATTAGCCAAATCGGTTCAGCCGTTCGTGAGTCCATAAGCTTCGAAGGAACATAACATTGTGACACGAGAATTTTATATATAAGATTTTCTATAAAATGGTCTTATAAAGCTCATCTATACCAACCTTAACCGCAGATATTGGGCACTCTCTGTGCGTTTACTTTCCTAGAGTATGCAAACTTTGTCGGCATAAACTTCTCCGGCTGATTCCTGTTATGCTTTCATCTTTAGTTTAGTTTTGTGTTGTACTTACATCCTTCCCGTTGTCAGTTGCCGGCTCCTTTGTATTTCGCTTCCTGGGCAAAAACCAACTCCCCATCATATCCTGTCAAGGCATTTCATTAGCGCCATTGGAGGCGCCACCCGCAAATGTTTTGCTCGCAGCGTTTTTGCTATCAAGTTAATGACTGCGTGTAAAACTTTTCCCAGTTTTTCTCCAACTGTTATTTTTATTGTTGTTTTTGCCGCTACTGATATTTTTGTTATTTTCATGCAAAGCCTCGGGAGTTTGTTTTATCTCTGTGCAGTTGCGTTTAATTTAAAACAATTATTTCGTACTGACAAACTGTCGATCTTTAACTAGCTGCAGGCATTTGAAATTTATTTAAGCGCCAACCCTGCCAATTTTCAAAGTCTCACTCAACCCAAATAAAACAGTTTCTCAAATAGAATCCCTCAACTCAAACATCAACAAATCAACAGTTTGCCAGCCCATTAAATGTGGCCTGGGCAAAAAGTTTTCCTTTTTCCCAACTCAATGGAAACTTAAGTGCCCCTTGTTGGCTTTATAGTTTGTTGCAGTTGTAGCTAGTTTTGGGTGGAACCAACTCGAAACACAAATTATACCAATGCACTTGAATTCTTTGTATATTTTTTTTATTGCTGGTTTGCAATAATAATAATAAGCTTCAATTTTTTTATTTGGGGTGCGTCAAAGGCGGCGAGCCTAAGTCAGCAACAACAGCCAGGGCGTATACGCAATTTACACATACTGCACATTCGTTGCTAGCTCCATGACTAACTTTCTGCCTATAAAATGCAAAGTATTTACAACAACTATTTTAAGTAGGTAGCTAATAAATCACTTGGGAGGAGAAATGCAAATTTAAAGTAGCAACCTTCCACCAAGTGGTGTATCTAGATACATTTCCCGCATTGCCTGAAGATCTTTACGAGTATTTATTTTTACCGCTGTTACGCTGTTTATGTAAAGTGCAAAGTCAAGTTGGTAGTTAGGTGGCAAGATGGCAATGCTGTGGCAACAGTGACTGTGGCAACAAGTTAAGTGCAACTTAAATAAACAACTAAATTTCACTTCACGCAGTCTGCTGGCCAGTGTACCGAAAAAATGGCGGAAAGAAATACTTAAAGACAGACGCCCAGTCAAATTGACGTAAAACCATAAAAATGTGCACTAAATATTTGACAGTCTTTGAACGACTGAAAGTTGAGCCAAGATTTTTGCACTTTTCAAGAAGTCTGCAAATTGGGAGGCAGTGCGAGTCCAAACCTCCGATTCGTTTTGAAATCGAATGTTCCTTTAAATTAGCTTAATGTTATGAATTTTTATTTACGTAGAAGTTAAAACTATTGTAGTTAGGTTTTTGTTGAGCGTAGCTAGCCACAGGTATTTAATATGGTATACATATATGGCTCATAATATTGGCAAATCATATTTTATTTCTTTTTCATTTTTATTTCGGAGTTGGTAACAGTTGGTACAGCAACCAAACTTACCGATTCTGGAAAGCGTTCTACACTGTTTCTTTTTACAATATGCAAGAAGGATTACAGACTAACATAATTAAAGTCCTCTCAGAGATGAACATGGTAGGCTTCTAACCTTTGATCTATAGATGTTGCTGAGACTATTTGCTATTTGGAATTCTTATGATATATAACATAGAGAAGAAGACATCGGAAACCCTCAAAGTTACCTTCAATAAATTAGTTGATCTTGATATCTCAGTTCGCCTGTCTGAGCGTTCTTATCTTGTAATCTGATGTGTATTGGTTTTATCCAAAGTGGGCATTAATTTTTAAGTCATTTCAAACTTTTGGTGTTTATACATGATAGGCTTTTGAAATATCATTTCAAAGCTAACAAAATTTTTTACAACATTCTTACTGGAATTAATATTTCCTATATTATATACATAATAAAGATCGAAATGCCTACAACGCGACGCGCCAAAAAAATTGCTTCCTTGGAAATGAAAACGAAGATGGATGCCACGCAAGTGTCGTATATGTACTGGAGAACCACAAGACCCAAGACTGACACTTTGTGGCCACATTTATTGCAGGATTTGTATAGATGAAAGGCTACAAAGCCACGATTTATGCATCAAGTGCAGCATAGTCATTGATAAGGAAAAAGTTGGTCCAATTTTTCTTTAAAAAAAATTGTTTGTTGCATTGTGTTTTATTTAATTTTAAATTTTAATATTTAATTTGTTTCGATTATAAATTTAAAAAGTAATATCAGTAGGATGCGGCATTGAGGATGAGGGATCAACTGCGCTTACTACTAGCTGATTATTTATTCATGGTGGAGTGATTTTTTCTTGAGTTCCAGTGCTGCCAATTTTTTTGTGAAATTGACATAAGGTAAAAAGTTCAGCTGAATTAAAAAATTAATGTGGAGTAACTTATATGGATTGCAGAAACAATATCATGCCTAAATAGATCATGTGGGGCTCCAACAACGCAGACAATATCTTGAAAACATCGGAGGAGTTGTGAAAATTTGGCGAAAATGCTGTCGGATCTCTACCATCGCTTTGAACTGACAAATTTTTCCAAAATGTGAATTATTGAATTGCAAATGAATTCAGTTCAAAACGTTCAGTACGTCTACAAAAAATGTTCCACTCTAAGCTAACTCACATACTCTGTTTTTCTTGAGTTTCGCAACTAAATAGACAGTAACGGCAATAATAATAATGAATATTAAGTAATATTTTCATATGGCTATTTTTTTGTAACGAGTAAAAGAGAAACTTAAGAAATTGTCGAAAAAATAGAGTTTTCTAAGCTTAAATTGGGTGGAGGAGGCTTTTAATGAGAACTATGTATTTCATAGAGTAAACTTGAATAACTTCTCACAAATGAAGGGCAGTGACTACCTTTAACTTGAGGAAAACAGTCACCTGCGATTTGTCTACGATAATTAGCAGTCTTCCGGCTTAAATCTATTACAAATTTTCGAGGTACGTAATGCGAGTAATTATCTTCCGAATTCGGATTAAACCCTTTCATATCTCTGATCACACCTATTTGATACTTATGAAAAAATAATGCTGCAAAGAATATTTAATAAAGTATTTGTATTTTGTTGACCATTTTAAGATTTTTTGTCTAAGAATTTGGTCGTACCATATATTGGGTTGCCCAAAAAGTAATTGCGGATTTTTTAAAAGAAAGTAAATGCATTTTTAATAAAACTTAGATGAACTTTAATCAAATATATAATTTCCATTTTGTTCGATAACCTTTTGCCATCTTCCCGGCAAATTTTGTATTCCACGCTTATAGAACTTCTGGCCTTTATCTGCAAAAAACTGAACCAAGTGCGATTTTATAGCCTCATCATTGCCGAAAGTTTTACCATTTAAGGAGTTCTGCAAAGATCGAAATAAATGGTAGTCTGATGGTGCAAGGTCAGGGCTATATGGTGGATGCATCAAAACTTCCCAGCCAAGCTCTCTCAGTTTTTGCCGGGTCATCAAAGATGTGTGTGGTCTGGCGTTGTCCTGATGGAATATGACACCTTTACGATTGATCAATTCTGGCCGTTTCTCGTTGATGGCTGCATTCAATTTGTCCAGTTGTTGACAGTAAACATCCGAATTACTCGTTTGGTTCCTTGGAAGCAGCTCAAAATATACCACACCCTTCCAATCCCACCAAACAGACAGCATAACCTTCTTTGGTGGATATCAGCCTTTGAAGTGGTTTGAGCTGGTTCACCATGCTTGGACCATGATCGTTATCGATTAACGTTATTTTAAACAATTAAAAATTATGATTCGCTTTAAAAACGGATCGAATTCATTGCGTTTAAGATGCATATCACAAGCGTTGATTCGGTTTGTTAAATGAATTTCTTTCAATATATATATGAAAAGTCCGCAATTACTTTTTGGGCAACGTATTCGTATTTTTTTTTTTCTTTTTGATATCATGGCCAAATTCCGTAATTAAACGTTTTTTGCAGAATCTCAAGCAAGAGGCACTGCACCATAGGCCTAATGGCTGAGAGGTTACTCGCATCCCATTACGACTTCTGCTGAAGCTACGGAGATGAGGAGAAGACAGTAAGCAACCAACACCTGTTTCTAAGAAGACGAATTTAGTTTCTGGGTAAACCATCCTTAGACGACCTGGGCTAATGTGCCTATAGTAGATGAGGATAATTATGTAGAGTTTTCAAAATTGTTTCGCAACAGGAGAGACTTGTGTGACTCAAAATGCCATCAGTTTTTTATCCACCTCTACCCTTTTACTCTTCTTTTAATTCTTTCCTTTATCAGGCATTACTACGGTTCCCATGGTCTTGTTTTGAGTTTTATTTTTAAGATTGAGCAGCCTGTTTAACCCAACCTATCTCATGCACAGTAACGGCCTTAGGAATAAAATTTATGAAAGGGCATTCAAAAATTGAGTTACCAAATGAAACATTTCCAGGTTTCTTCTTAGTTTGTAGCTTTAAGCCAAGTGCAGCTGCAGTGAAGTGCCATAAAATTGCGTGACGGCATTTGTGGAAAAAAGTTTTATAAAAAGTGCGAATAAATGCAAAAATTTTTATGCACACTTTGCTTACTTTTATTTTTTTCAATATTTGCATATATTGACGCACCTAAGACCGCATTGGTACCTAAGAAAATAGCTCTTACGATGAGCATCATTTGAAGTCAACATAAAAAGCATGACATTAGTCATACTTCGAAATTTCCATAACTTCATATTATGCTAGGGCGTAATGGGCTGCTTCCGCTAAAAGAAAGAAAGTGCCGCCTATAGAAACTATTTATAGTATGACGGCTACGAGGGCTCAGCAAACTGACATATCTTAAAATAAACACAAAAACAATAAAACTTTATGCATTTCAAATAGTCGTAAAACGCTTGTAATAGTTTAAAATAAAGAAAATATTGCTTTTCCCTAGCGATAACCCATAAACGATAAGAATACAATAAACAGGGCCGAAATATTTCATATTGAGCATTATGAATTTCTCCAGCTCCAACTCTCATTCTCCACTTACTACTTTGCATATTAAAGACAGTTCTTTGCTCTATTAGCTGCTGCACTTTCGTAGCTATTCAGATGAATTCCCAGACCAAGACCCAGACCCAGAGCCAGACCCAGCCAATTGACTTGTCTTTTGTTGCCTACGAGTGTCAAGTTTTATTAGCTCGGCATGGTTCAATGCACGCGTCTGCCACCATCATCATGCAACACCATATAATGCCACACAATTTTAAAAAAAATTTATCCCAAACATGAAAATTATTTTATTTCGAAAAGAAAAGTAAAAGTTTCGCTGTTCTCCAGCTGACCCACATATATACTATATATACAGATATCTATGTATCTGACTGCAGTCAGCTGCTTCAAAGATTAAAGATACTTCACACTCTCTGCTTTTTTTTGTTTTTGGTTCTTTTGATATAAAAGTGTTCGCGACGCATTATGTAAATGCAACAACGCAGCTGCAAGAAACATTTTCATTTTCAAGATTTCCAGCATTTCCAACTTGGTTGAAACTAAGCTGCACTCCGCGCATTCATCATGAGCTGCAACAATGTGGGACGCTGTCATTGTATCTGGATGGAGTGTTCCACGAGACGAGGAAGGGAAATATGTTCAACAGTTAATGCCAATACACACACACACACAAATGCATTGGTGTATGTGTGAGTCGATTTGAAGCAGTGTAAAGTGAACCTTCGCAAAATACAAAAAATTTTTTTCCAGTTGTTAACGATTTGAAATCTCACTTTAATTCCAAAAAGAATATAATATTAGAAGGTAGAAGTTTGAAATAGGGATGCTTAGGATTACAAGACACTTTAAACAAAAGACTCAAAGTTCTCAATCGATTTAAATCAATAGAAAAGCTTCACAGCAAAGATATATAAGAAGATGCCTTTTATATCGAAATCTTTATAAAGAGTGCTTTTTCAAGCTGGTCCGCATTTCTGAAAAGTATATCTCGGAAAATAATTATCACTTTAGGCAAATGTCAATATCATAACATTCATCATTTATTTCACAACAACGTCTTCCCCGAGATCTATAATCAAAATCTGTGTTCTGTTCTGTAAAAACTTATGGAGCTGTTCATTGTCCATTAGAACATGCTATGTTGGAGCTTATTTGACATTCCAGAATACCCCACCATCAACCAGAAAGAGAACAGCACGGTTCGACAAAAAAAATCACTGTTTTAGAGGTTGGTGTAGATGAAAATTCAAATTTATCGATTCGCAACGTGTTACCGTCAATGGTAATCGATACAAAGCGATGATCAACGAATATTTGTTTCCAAGTTCTGATGACATCGACGTCCAAGTGTTCTGGTTTCAATAGGATGACGCTACGTGCCATAATACAACCGCAACCATTGAAACTCAATTTTGTGAGAAGTTTATTTCAAGAAATCCACAAACTGGCCCCTTAAGATTATTATGCAGACCAGCCAGCAAAAATTGACAATTGGACTGGCAGGGTGAACTTCGTAACTCGTAGTCGAGGTGGTCACATGCCAGCGATCATTTTCAAATATTAAGTGATAAGAGATTATCTTTGTTTTAAAGCCATATTGGGAATCATTACATTAATAATTCTGTGTTTTATATTTGTTTGAAATTTGCACACTCTTACAAAAACACCCTTTATTAAAACAAACCATGTATATTATATACTTCGTAACTCAGCAACAACTGAAAGAATTGGTTGATCTTTCATATGCTGGAGTTGTCTTCGCCTTGAATAACCCCGAAAAAATAAAAGTGAAAAGCTATCAAATCGTGAAAAATTCTTTTACCATTCCATTTAATGAACAAAAGTGGCTTATCTCAAAATGCTATATATCATAAAACTAATAGCCCTACAGATTTCACCTTTTTAAGATTATCATTAAGAGGTTAGTGCTAGTTAACAACGATAAGAAGTAATTGCTAGTGGCGCCCTCAGATCGGATCGATTCGAATTTTTTGGCCGACCTGTTATTAAAAGTAGGTCTCCCGATTTTTTTTGGGTGCACAAGCAATTTAAATCGTTGGTCCAAAGCATTGAAACAAATATATCGACTCGGTATTTATTGAAATCTTAACCAAGCAAAGCAAAAAAAGAACAAAATTTTGTAAGCAAATGTCTTTGATAGTAAGAAAGTGATATTATTAAGAGGGCCATCCTCAAGATTAGAAAAATTATCTCTCTTGCATTCTGATGAGTTTAAATAAATCAAAAGCCAAATATTGAGAAATTGCAGCAAAAACCGGAAATATTTTTGAAAATGTGAACATTGAGTAAGTTTATCGACAATTTCAATATTAAAAAATCTTTGCTGATACTAAATAAAGTAATAGCAGGTGAAACCCATGTTCAGAAGAATACCAGCCTGAGGTTTTATAGACTGTAATATAAAAAAAGATTTTGCATGATTGGACTTGGATGAAAGTTTTATTAATAAATGGAATACAAAGAATATTATATCTAGGATGG
>JBAMAX010003764.1:0-50950 GCA_037043745.1 Chymomyza amoena
CTTCAGGCCTGCCTCTTATCGTGACTCATACATAGATACTTTGGCGGTTACGCGTAGGTACATAGGTCAAAAGCTTGAAATAATTAACTCTTATAGCTTCCTGGCTAAGTTTCTTAAATTCCAGCCGATCTAATCGGCGTATCAATAAAGCGATAATCCAGGACCGGGGGGAGAATGTACCGACCCTTCTATTACCTATTACTTTAAGCATGAATGACGACGTTACGAGATAGTAATAAGACCGGCCCGGAGGAAGTCCGCCCTTTCCACAAGAGAGCTTCAGATCTGCCTCTTATCGTGACTCAGGGAGCCTATGAGATAGATCCTTTGGCGGTTACGCGAAGGTACATAGGTAAAAAGCTTGAAAAAATTAACTCTTCAAGCTTACTGGCTAAGTTGCTTAGATTCCGGCCGATCTGATGGCCGTATCAATAAAGCGATATACCGAGGGAAAACGTACCGAGAGAAAATTAACTCCTATAACTTCCTGGCTAAGTTGCTTAGTTTCCAAGGAAAAATTAACTTATATTATATTGATCAGCTCATACACCTTTTAATTAACTCTTCACTCTCTACTCCACAGAAATACAATTTCCAGGCACATGAACAGGACATTCCCATGGTCGTTTCGTCTGCGCCCAGCAGCGCCTACTACTCGGATCTGTCGGTAACAGCCATGCCCGGTGGAGCGAGTGGCAGCAATCAGGGAGCCTATGAGATTGTGGGCTTGAATGTTATGTCCCAGCCTTTGCCCAACTGGGAGCATCATGGTGGCAATGCTGGAATGGGTGCACCCGGCGGCACTCCTGGCATATGCGTAAGCAGTCTGACTGCGGGCGGAGATGCGACGCAGCGACGCATGCCCAGATTGGCGGCCATTAATGAGACAAGCACGACAACCGTGCCCTCGGACTATGTCTGAGAGAGTCTAGGAAAAAAGTCTTTAAGATATTTGCTAATTTAATATTTTAAGAGAATGTTTTTTTGGTGTGTAACTTTTAAAAAGTGAAGAAGAAGATAATTGCATTGTGAAATGTTCAGCGAGCTTAATATGTTAAAACAATATACATACATACGTACATGAATGAAGTTTATTTATATATATATACACACACACATATACGTTTAATCTATGAATGATTTATATACTTGTACTTAGAATATATAGCTAGTATATAGGCTATTTGTGTCTTTGATTTATATACTATTTATTTGAATATGCATGTCTGAATTGTAATATATGATGATTATGATTAAGCTAAAGTTTTACATAATGAATGCATATTATTGTATGTACAAGTATGTATGTATTTTATGTATTATAGTGCTAGTTTTTAAAGGTCTATAGTGTTAGTACAACGATTTAATCGTGGGTGATATTTAGCCTAAATATGCTATACATACGATTCTTATGTTCTATGTACTTTAACATTTTCTAAAAATGTAAAAACAAAACCCATTCAAAAAAAAACATTATTTTTGGGTATATTTAGTACGATAAAAAAGAAATAAATACATTTCAGTTTCAAATTCAGTGTAAGCCAGAGACAGCATTAAATCTTTCAGGCCACATTTTTACTTGCACCCACAAAAAATCCAAAAAAAAAAAAAACTATGCTCAATTATGGGTCTTTATAAAGCAAACAAAAGAAATTACATATTTACACAACAAATTCATTAAAAAACAAAATAAATCTTAAGCTTACAAAAACAAAAAGTATCTATGACAGTAACATAAAACAAAAAACGTATTTACAACGATTTTAATGCAAAAATTTCACATACACAAATACAAATATTGAACTATTTACGAGCATTTAGCAAATACACACAAATTTATTTACAAGGCAATAAATGCAAAGGGTTATAACTCGTACCATAGAAATCACTCCAAGTAGCTCATCCATATCATTTAAACAAAAAAAAAGCATTAATTCAATATTGCTCTAAATACTTATACTATAAACTACTTACTATATATTTATATTCTAAACTTATAAACTGATTTTTCAAGCATGTCATTAGCAAGCATATTTAAGTTTTAGCAGTATCAGCAAGCGGAGTAATTTAATTTTTGTACATTTTGTTTTAGTTTAACTATGATTAAAGCTATATACATTCTGAATCCCAAATTTAATTGTTTTGCTTTTATTCTAAAGTGGCTTTTAGGGGTATTTTTAGAGCAACTTTTAAAGGCTCTGGCTGGTAAGGCAACAAAGAAGTGAATCAATTCGTTTAAGAGACACAAAAAAATATTTTTCACAAAATTTCAGTTCTTAAAATTAACTACCTTCTTTAAAAATCACTTCTTTATTAATCACTTTTATAAATTGTGCTAAAACTTGACTTTTTTAAATTTTATATTTTTACAAATTGCATCAAAAATACTCAAGACGTCAAAATTTATCAATATTTATTTGAATTATATTTATTTTTTTGCAAAAAACATCCTTTTTAACCCCCGACGCAAAAAGAGGGGTGTTATAAGTTTGACGTGTCTGTCTGTTTGTCTGTCTGTTTGTCTGTCTGTCTATGGCATCGTAGCTCCCGAACGCATGCAGTGATTTCAATTTAGTTTTTTTTGTATTAAAGGTGAATTATGTGCGAGTGTTGTTAGACATGTTTGGTGAAAATCGGTTGAGCCGTTTAAAAGTTGTGGGGAGTAAAAGTGGGGAGAAAAACATCAACTTTGTCCGATTGGCTTAAAATTTGGTCCTATTGTAGCTGATGACGTCACTGATTCGAATCTGAGGTTATTTTTGCTCTATCTCTTCTCGTTTAGAAGTAATGGCCATTTGAAGTTAAAAACATAAACTTTGTCCGATTGGCTTAAAATTTGGTCCTATTAAAGCTGACGACGCCACTGATTCGAATCTGAGGTTATTTTTTCTCTATCTCTTTGCGTTTTTGCTCTATCTCTTTGCGTTTAGAAGTTATGGCCATTTGAAGTTAACATAAACTTTGTCCGATTGGCTTAAAATTTGGTCCTATTGAAGCTGACGACGCCACTGATTCGAATCTGAGGTTATTTTTTCTCTATCTCTTCGCGTTTTTGCTCTATCTCTTCGCGTTTAGAAGTTATGGCTATTTGAAGTTAAAAACATAAACTTTGTCCGATTGGCTTAAAATTTGGTCCTATTGAAGCTGACGACGCCACTTATTCGAATCTGAGGTTATTTTTGCTCTATCTCTTCGCGTTTTTGCTCTATCTCTTCGCGTTTAGAAGTTATGGCCATTTGAAGTTAAAAACATAAACTTTGTCCGATTGGCTTAAAATTTCATCCTATTGAAGCTGACGACGCCACTGATTCGAATCTGAGGTTATTTTTGCTCTTAGAAGTAATGGCCATTTGAAGTTAAAAACATAAACTTTTTCCGATTGGCTTAAAATTTGGTCCTATTGTTGCTGACGACGCCACTGATTCGAATCTTAGGTTATTTTTGCTCTTAGAAGTTATGGCCATTTGAAGTTAAAAGCATCAACTTTGTCCGATTGGCCTAAAATTTGGTCCTATTGAAGCTGACGACGCCACTGATTCGAATCTGAGGCTATTTCTCTCTATCTCTTCTCGTTTAGAAGTTATGGCCATTTGAAGTTAAAACATCAACTTTGTCCGATTGGCTTAAAATTTGTCTGTCTGACTGTCTGTCTGTCTGTCTGTGGCATCGTAACTCCCGAACGCATGCAGTGATTTCAATTTATTTTTTTTTGTATTAAAGGTGACTTATGTGCGAGTGTTCCTAGACATGATGAAAATCGGTCGAGCCGTTTAAAAGTTGTGGGGAGTGAAAGTGGGGAGAATGCGTAAAAAAAGCAAACGAGCTTGACCTTAAATGTAATCTATACCTTAACAAGAATCTAAATTATAGTAAGTATATTATAATATACTAAAGTCTAACTTAACCTAACCTACCTATAAAAAGTATGAAATAAAAAATTAAATTAAAAATTTAAAAACCCCGAACTTAAGTAATTTTCATTTAAAAAGTGAAAAATAATAAAAGAAACTTAATGTTAAAGTACCTAAGAATCTATTAATAATTCTAAAAAAATACGTCGCGTTGGGGGACCGCTCCTAAACTAACAATTTAAATACAAATAGTCTAATTAAGCAACAAAGATTAACTTAAAAACAAAATTAAGAAAATACTTCAAAAACTTTCATAGAATTACTTCAAAAAATTTGCATGTAAGATACGACCGTCAACAACGTCTGCCCTCGCGTGTCCCCCAACGCGACGTATTTTTTTTAGAATTATTAATAGATTCTTAGGTACTTTAACATTAAGTTTCTTTTATTATTTTTCACTTTTTAAATGAAAATTACTTAAGTTCGGGGGTTTTTTAAATTTTTAATTTAATTTTTTTATAGCCAGTACGTAGCATCAAAAAATGCGACGAGCAAGCAGAGCTGTCCATTTTTTTACAGGGTCCGGCACTCGAAGTGTAACCAATTAAAAAGGCCATAAATTCATTTTGGAAAATTACCTTTACTCAATTCAAGGTACAAAATGTGTAAAAATAATACGAACTTTAGAAACAATTTACTTTCGCTCAATATGGCCACCTTTTGCCTTCACTATGGCCTTGAGACGGTCCAAAAATGAATCGCAAGCTGCCCGAATGTGACTTGCAGGTATTTTGGCCCACTCGTGGACAATGGCTTTTTTCAGCGCCTCGAGACTGTTGTATCTTTTAGTTCGGACCTTGCTCTCCAAAATGGCCCAAAGAGAATAATGCATCGGATTCGCGTCTGGTGAATTCGAGAGCCATTGTGTGGATGTTATGAAGTTCGGAACGTTGTTTTTCAGCCATTCTTGGTTCACTCGAGCTTTGTGAGACGGTGCCGAGTCCTGTTGAAACGTCCATGGTCTGCCACCGAAATGTTTGTCTGCCCACGGCTTCAAAGCAACCTCCAGAATACTTTCCCGATAATATTGCGCATTAACCTTGACGCCAGGCTCGATGAAAACGATTGGAGAGCGCCCATCTGCGGTTACAGCGGCCCAAACCATTATCTGTGGCGGGTGCTGCTTCCTGGTGACCGCTTTCGGCCAAGCGAAGCAACTCCTTCGCTCTCTCAAGTCTGACTTGTTGCTGCTTCGGTGTGAGATCATGTGCGTTTTGGATCTTGTAAGGCTTGACCTTGAGATCATTTTTCAGTATGCGACGGATGCTACGGTCAGATATTTTCAGTTCTTTCGCCATTTGATTGGCACTTCGTCGGGGATTTCGCTCAAGTCGCTTCTTCACTTTTTGAACCATCTCACGTGACGTTGCAGTCTTTTGATGACCACCTCCATGACGTTTTGCGATGCTACCAGTATCATTGTAACGAGTTATGGTGCGATAAACGAAAACTTTATTTACTTTAAGGTGTTCGAGCTCACGAACAATCGCTGGTTGTGATTTTCCAGCTAAATATAATGCAACTACACTATTAAGTTTGAAATCCATTACTGATATTTTTTTTCGCGTTTACTCACGGCAAAATGCTTTCGTGCGCTTGTAAACAATACTCTAAACTGTCATTTGTATACAATTTGCGCTAGATGGCGCCTATACACAACCGCCATTTTGTTTGAGCGCTTAACACTGCTATAAGTATCCAAAAATAAAATACAAGAAGAGTGGCAAGAATCCTTGTAAAACTTTTATAGCTATGCCGTTTGAAATTTAGTGCGATCCACAAAGGCTAAAAGTATTATCTCGGGAGTATTATAAAAAAAAATCTTTAATTTTTGAAAAGCTGTATGGAAAGTAATGTTTTTAAACCATCAAAAATTATATTATATATAAAAAAAAGTGTTTGTCTGTCTGTTTGTATGAGGTTGGACGCCAAACCCTTTGTCCGATTTTAATGGGACTTTTTTTAAAATGTTCAGAAGCTTCCTGGGACGGACATATGTAGGCTATGTAATATCATTGGAAAATTTACAGGAAAATTAGGAAAATTGAAAACCCATTCTAAATGTGGTTGTAGTTAGAATTTTTACAATTGTTATTTGCCAACTGATTTTGATAGTCATTGTTGTGAAAGCAATAGTTCACCTTATACAGGTGAAAATCACATAATATAAGGTAAATACCTGCAAAAAAAAAACTTATATATAAAAACAAACGTTAGACACTGTCGATTTATTGACGCAAAAATTAAAAAAATATTGCATTTTTTAGATTTTATAAGTGATCTAGACGAGCGCAGCGGAGGCCGGCTAGTAATATATAAATTAAGTGTTTATACAAGAAGACAAAAAAGGGTAAGGCTAAAATAATAAGCTACAAATTAAAATTGCAAAATATTCAATGCAAAATGAATAAATTGTGTTATATTTTGTTAGCCTATTTCTTTCTAAGGAAAATTTATGATTTTTTTTTTGTTCAATAAAAAAAATGTAAGCGAAAAGTTCAGAAACGGGAATTTTCAGATAATTGAGTTTTTGCCTTAGATTGATCTGCCTAATAATTCTTAACTTAATTTTCTTGGAACACAGGTTTTAACCGAAATAGTCTTTAGCAGATCGACGTATCTTCTAAATTTTGAGATACTATAAGCTTCAATAAGTCCTTGTTATTAAGCAAAAAAATTGTAGCATACTTTTTGGTGCTGGTACATTAAGCAACAACAAACTCACAGGTATAAAATCAATTATTTAAAATTAAACATAACTAAGAGCTTTTTGGCGTCACCAAAGCAATAATGTCTCATTTACCGACTTTTAGTCTATTCGGGCGGAGTTGTTCTGGAAATTTATGATCTAGCGGAATTAAACTAAAAGTAATTACATTGTGCCCGTTGGTAGCGTACTCGCTTCTCAAATTGAAAGTCGGTGGTTCGATTCCTCGCATTAGCACAGGTGCATTCGCCTAGCACTGGCATCGTTAGATTAAAGACGCTCTTTGCCCAAAAAAATCTCTATTAATTAAAGACGCCGCCTTTTGGATTCGGCTATAAGCTGTGTAGGTCCCTGGTCTCTTCGAGTAGTTCAGTTAGGTGTTCGAAAAAGTTCGGTTACAAATTTGAACAAAAAGGAAACATTATTTTCTTATATTTGAATCGAACTTTATCAAACGAAATATGTGCCGTTTAGACCTTTTGTCATTTTTGGGCTAAAACCATTATTTCATAGGTATGTACTGAGCTTTTGATTTTATGGTGGATTCATAAAAACTTCCCAGCCAAGCTCTCTCTGTTTCTGCCGACTCATAAATGAAGTGTGTGTTTTTTGTTAATCAATTTTTGCCGTTTTAATTGAATCGCTTGTTGTAGAAGCTCATAATGAATAATTCCTTTAAAATCACAACCGATAGACAGCATTACTTATCAGATCGAAAACGAGCAAGACTCTTCGGTGCTGTTTTTCTGGTTACAGCATCGTCTCCGTAAGCTTCACAAATTTTTTCAACAGCCTGCGACGCATTCTTTCCTTTTTATTATAGGAAAGGAAAAATATGACGTAAATTTTCAGAATTTGCATATATAACTTTACACAGAACAATTCGATATTAATAATTCCTTCTAACAAAACAAACCTTTCATTTAAACATAATGTCAATCTATCTAATTATTATTTTAAAATTACGACAAATAACGAACTTACGGTTGCACAATTAAAATATGTACATATATGATCCTTGCGAAATTTCACGAAACGAAAGAAATAAAAGCAGAGTAGAAATATAAGTAGGTCGAATAAAACCTTCTTGTACTGTACGTGCATTTTTTTAATTTGTTGGCTTTTGGTAATCGAACCAGCCTCCTCTGAGCAGGCGTTACTCTGCCTCCCATGTGAAAAATTAAACTATCAGTTGATTCTGTTTTGGAAGTTTATTTTTATCAGATAAATTGCACTCATGTAAATTTAAAGTAACTTTGGATGGTTTACGAAAGCAAAACAAAACATGCATGCTGGTAAAATTTCTCCTGAACGAACATGGTTTGGTCCAAGTTAGTTCAGGTTTTCAAAATACTATAAGTTCATGCTCGCGAACCGCATCTTACATAGAAATTCGTATAACTTGCACACATGATTCTTATATATAAAATTTAATATCATCGCTATCTTTTCTACATTAATGTGTATATTCCTTATTCTGTTAACTAGATTGTTCAGCATTTTGCGTCCCAACTACTTTGGCATTTGGAGATTCAATCATTATAGGTAATGCGTTGCCTCGCTGCCTAAGATGAATCTTTCGATGCGTGCGCAACGCTGCAGGCTGAGTAAAACACTTGCCACATTCCTCACACTTGTGCGGCTTTTCGCCTGTATGCGTCATCTCATGATACTTGCGCGTATCTGGCTTAGCAAAGGTTCGCTCACAATAGCTGCATGCAAAATCCTTGGCTCGCTCGTGGATTGTGCGCACGTGCATCTTAAGATTTCCTGCATTGTTGCAAACCTTCGAACAAAAGCGGCACGGCCAGGTGCGCTCCAAGGTATGATAGTTGATATGTATATTGAGCTCATTGCGCGTTGTTTTTTTCAAGCCGCAGTGCGGACAGATAAAGTTTTTAATTCCCGCATGCCGCAACATATGCACTTTAAGCTTTTCTTTGCTGGTGAAGCGCCTGGTGCAGTCGGCTTGCTGACAAGCGTGTGGAAATTCGGACTTGTCCTTGTGCGTATAACGATGATCGTTGAGTACAGCAGAGGACTTGAAAACTTTTCCACAAAACTCGCACACATGGCTCTTAATTTCAGGACCTAATTTGTGACATTTGCGCATATGCATAACTAGAGTCGGTTTGTGTTTGTAGGACTTGTTGCAACCTGGCTGATCACAGGTAAACCAAACGATATTACCAGAATGTTGCTTTAAGTGCTCTGATAGGCAATTTGGACGATTAAAGCCACGTTCACAGCCAGCTTGAGTGCAGGGGTAGGGCGGCAGTCCTTCGTGTCGACGTTTGTGCGCAATAAGACGATGCTCAACAAAAAATCGTCTGGGGCAAATGTCACATTTATAGTTGGCCATGTGTTCCGTTCCATCATGCGGTCGCTTAAGAGTCGGCGTGCACTGCAAATTGGAAAACATTAGTTTTATGCTGGAAATATTAAGCTAATTTGTTTTACTCTAATTTTGTCGTTTTCAGTCGTTTCATCTGCGATGTTGGGTTTCGGTGCAGTGGAAGATTTTGTTGCTCTTGGTGGTTGGTCTTTGCAGCTGTTTATAAATATTTGTCTGGTTTCCTGCAGAGCATCTTCTTTTGCATTTTCTATTAACTGAGATTCTACAGGATCAACCAGTGTTAAATCGTATAGAGGCTCCTCAATAAATTTGATGGGTTTTCGTTTCGGTGGTCTACCTCTCCGCTTTTTTGTTTGCCCAAGCTCACTATCCTTCGCTTTCTCTGGTTGTAAATCTGCAGGGCCCAGCGCTGCCACATCGATGTTATGCTCTACCTCCAAGTTATATGCAGGCATTTCATTAACAAATATCACATTACTTGACTTTAGTGCGCGCCAATGTTCATCGGCTGCAATGCTTTTCGTGCGGAATGCATAAAACTTTATCACATGGTCGCAGCAAAATTGGCAAAGCATATTTGGCAAATCTTCGTCCGGCTCTAAGCTTGTGCAAGCAGTAAACTTGTATGCTAGTTCTGTGTTTAGCAGCAAATCATTGTTTTTGTCATTTGCGTTTATTATATTTGTGCAGACGCGGCATTTATTTAACAAATCCATTGCAACGTAAATTTTACAAAATTTTATACTCAATTATTTTTGTTGCAATATGTACAGTGTATACACACTTAGCACATATTGTAGGCGGCTGTTTTGCTTCTTTCCGCTTATTGTTTATATATTTTTTCCAGCACAGCTGCTTAGCAGTGTGTACACATTTCAAAATTATTTGGAATCAGTAATATGAACTGTTCACTGAACGAACTGAGCTTATTTGTTTCTATTTGATTTTTTTATTTATTCAATTTTAGCTTTATTTGCCTTTTCCATTCATCGTTTATTTATAAGTAAGCCAAATCTGGTACCAAACCAGACACTTATCCATTTAATACCCGCACCATTGCAGCAACACTCTTTTACACAGACTGTCTTCTTCTTGCCTTGCATTGTTTATGTTTATATGTTGAGCTACAGCTGTTTCGCTGGCCTTCATTCTTAAACAGCTGTTCATTTAGTGGGTGTTGCATTTCAGTGTTTTATTTATACTAAAGTTTAATTTAATAATATAATGGAGAGCAGCAATGCCAAAAATTACATTGAACTCTCACCCAATCCTATACGGTTTGATGCTGTAAACCAGCTTACAAACGTCTTTTTCGATGACTCCAATAAACAAATCTTTTCCGTGCGCTCCGGCGGTGCTGTTGTGGTCGTTAAAGGTCCCACTGAAGACAAAGTCATCTCCTTTTGCATGAGTGATCGTGGTGGTGCTATACGTTCTATTAAATTCTCTCCAGATAATCAAATATTGGCAGTGCAACGTAAGGAGAATTCAGTGGAGTTCGTTTGCTTTCAGGGCGAGCAGCCTATTTTGCAAGATATTATTACACACCAAATAAAGTCTGGAACTATTTATGGCTTCGTTTGGGTTCACAATCGAGAATGCGCGCTTATATCTACCACAGGAGTTGAAATATTTACAGTATTGCCCGAGAAACGCCAAGTGCGTTCCGTTAAAGCATTAAGCATTAGCATCAAATGGTTTGCTTGGTGTTGTGAAGCAAATGTTGCGGTGCTGTGCACCACGGAGGATGCAATGCTTGTGCCAGTGATAGTAAAGCAAAAAGTTATTACCAAGCTGCCTAAGGTGGATTGTAAGTAAATGCTTTCAATATGTTATTGATGATTCTTAAGCCTTAATTTTTTTTTAATTTTTAGTGGGCAGTCCACCTCGAGAGGTGCAGGAAATTAAGGTGACTTTGGGTCAGGTTTATGGCGTAATGGCTGTGCTTATACTTCAGTCTAATAACACCACGGGCATGATGGAGGTAGAAGTGCATCTGCTGAATGGGCCAGGTTTGGCGCCACGCAAATGTCATGTTCTCCGATTGGGTCTTATCGGTCGATTCGCTATAAATACCGTAGACAATTTGATTGTAGTGCATCACAAAGACACTAATACCTCGCTTTTGTTTGATATATCGTTAAGCGGCGAGATTATTAATGACATAACCTATCATGCACCCATAACGCCAGGTCGCTCAATTAAACCATTTGGTCTTAAGCTGCCATCACTCTCACCAGATGGAGAAATTTTGCAGTGCGAATTATGTAAGCGAAGCTGCAAATGTCGAATAACAACGCTACAGCCTTTGTTTTCTATGTTTAGATTCCAATACGTGGGTGCTGTTTCAACCCAACATTGTTATAGACGCCAAGCTGGGTTGCATGTGGTATCTAAATCTATGCATTGATCCACTTTGTAATATGCTCTCAGACCGCATACGGCTAACGGAATTTTTGCTGCAGCGCAGCAGTGGCAAGCAGGTGCTACTAAAGGTTGTGCGTCAACTTGTTGACGAACAGTATAAAGGCACCTTGCTGCCAGTCCTGGAGACTATCTTTAATAAGATAAATCAAATATATGCGTAAGTAATGTATTTTACCATTAGACTTTTTTAACGCATTTTTTTACAGTTCTTGGGTGCATCTAGAGTTGCACAACCAAACGGCACAGCCTTCCAATGTAAAGACTTCTACAAAGCCGTCTACACCGCCCATTGTGTTAATTGAACAGTTGGATATGCACGATAATATATTTCAGCCTATTGCACATCGTTCTTACACAGAAACAGTGCTCATGCTTTATCTACAATCACTTAGCAAATACAATATTGCCGCGCAGGAGGAACTTAGCAAGATGATTATAAGTGAACTAATACGCAATCGCAGCTTTGATACATTACGCCGCTTAGTCAGCTATTCCATGCTGCAGGAGTCCAAATCCATTGCATGCTTTCTGCTCTCACATTCAGACGTTGATGCTGCTATATCTCAAGTGGCTCTTGATATGTTGGGCAAGATACAAGCGCATGAGGTTGTTAAGGAATTATTTATTTCCCCACAATTGCTAATAGTTTTGGTTTCAGATTATTGTTGAGGTCATGCTTGGCCAAGGGAAGGTAATTGATGCTTTGCGCCTGGCCAAAAATTCATTGGGGCTGGACAAAATCCCGGCTAGGAAGTTTTTAGAGGCTGCGCACAAAACTCATGATGACTTAATCTTTCACAGCGTTTACAGATTTTTTCAAATGCGCAATATGCGTCTCTATGAGACACTAGCGTTTCCAAAAGGTGAGCACCCATAAAATTCATAAGAGTATTATCATCTCTATAAGATTTCATTATAGCCGAGCAATGCACAGAGTTCATTCAGCATTATAACAACACCTTTCCTGCTGATGCCATAATAAGCGCGCCCGTTAGCTAATCCTAAATTCTCAAGTGCAGTATGTGATTTATATACTACTTCTCCCAATGCACAGGATTGTGCTTCAGCATATATTTACTACACATTCTAATTATATACATTTATATAAAACTGAAACTATGGTAATGCAAATTTTCTTGAATATTATTATCTTCCATATGCCCTAACTCAAATACATTACTCGGTCTTGACAAATTTGTTGCATATCGGACATTTTTCTATTTAATTTTTATATATACACAAAACAAAATAATACAATAAATACATAATACATGCTTGTATATGGACAATACACACTCTAGCTAACATATTAAATAAGCGTACACGGAATATGTGCAGGTCAACAGAAGCGTCGCGGAGGCGCCTTTAGCTGCAGCACGCCCAGCTCTAGCGCACGCTGCTGCTGTTCTCGCTGCTGATTGCTGCCAGCACAATTAAACGGATGCTGACTAGGACAAGCCAATTGCAAAGGCTGAAATTTATCCAACTCTGCTAAACAACGAGGACATTTATATGGCACGCCTTCAGCTTGATCCGACTCTTGACAGCGCTCATGTATAGCATGACCACATGGACCCAGGGCCAGCACATGAGATTGATCGAATAAGCGATTGCGGCAGACCACACAACGCATTGTGGTCACCCAGAGACCACGACGTGCTGCAACTCGTTTCTCTTGGAACTTTGAATGTAAATCTTGGCACAATACTTGCGCCGCTGTACGCAGTGCCTCAGTCTGTTGGCGCGAACTGATAAGCATGCTCATCAGCAGATCTTTGATGTCACCAAAACTGGTGGACACATTGTGTGTGTTCATAATTAATTGCACGAGATTGTGCAAGTCAATGTGCTGTGATGCTTCATGCAGCATGGACTTGGTAATAGACTGTAGCTCTTGGTGTGGCAAAATATATTGCAACAATTCAAACCAACAACGTTCTAGAGCTTTTTCCGGCAGTGTACGAGCAGCGCGTGATAATAATTCCGCGACCTGCTGGGCAACTTGCACCGCTTCAGCATCCTCTGCTGCACGTAAAAGCTGCATGAACAGTTCAAAGGCTTTGGAATAACATTCTTGTTGCTCATGCAAATAAATTACAGCTCTGGTCAGTTGATGTTTTTCAACAATTGCAATGGCGCGCTCTATAGAATACTCTGAGATGGATTTAAGGAACTCCTCCACAGTGCTAGGTGGTTTCAGTTTGCAATACAACTGCAGTAGCAGCTCATTCTGCATTGTAGTTAATTTCGTCTGCCGATCATGCAGGTTTTGCAGTAGACTAAATCTTAAATCATCATCACCATCCAATAATTCAAGCATTTTATCAATATGTTCCGCATAATGCAGAGCTATGATACGAGTCGTTTCCTTGGCATTTATGTGCAGCAGCTCTGGAAGATGCTTACACAGCTGTTCATAAATCGCGCGTTCTGCATGGATTACGTGTCTTTCCATATAGGCAAACATAGTCTCATGACGTGCAGTGTTCTTTATATAGCAGTGAAGTATGTTATCATAGCGTTTTAGCTTTTCCAGCAGGTACTCTACCACATAATAGCAGCTTGCTTTCTCAGCCAGCAGCAATTGTTCCTCATCGCTGCTAATCTCTGCTAAGCAATTGTTAGACAGAAGCTCATGCCAGGCACTCTCGCGTTCTGAATGCTGACGCGCGCTTTCATTGGCAATGTGCTCCTGCGCCAGGTAGCTGAGTACTTGCTCTAGTAGCTGCTTGTCCCGTGGCAGGCATTGTGTGGAAATTTGCTGGGCAATGAAGTTAAGCAGGCAGCCGATTTCCGCCCACTGTAAAAAGGAGATATTAAGATAAGCAAAACGATCTTTTGGTTTAACTTTCTTACCGTCGCATTTTCGGGCGTCATTATCTCCAGCAGAATGTATATAATGCGTTTGCGATGGGAATAGCCTAGCTCATTACTAAACTCTTGTTCCTGAAATGCTAAAGATATGACATTTAGTGTCTCGCGGGTATCAAATTTAAGCAGCGTGCGCAAATATGGATATGGTAGCTCATCATCGTTACTTTCAATGGAATGCTGTGAAGTAAGGCATCGCAGCACATCATGCTTCACCTGATACACTTGTTCGACAGGTATATCACCGTTAGGATATCCACGTCCAGCCAGACAACTAGAGACGTAGACCAATAGGCAATTGCCAAGATCGGTTTGCTCTGGAGTTACCAGAGGCAAAAGGTCTGTTAACGCTGCTGTGTAATCGTTAAGCGCATGTGTGTTTAGGTATAGCTGTGCTCGATAGAGACGATAGCGCTTGACAGCCTTAAGCACCTGATTCAAGTCTAGGCACATCCAATCTAACTTTAAAATTATCTCCTCCAAAACGGCAGGCGATTTTTGAAGCCAATATTCAACTAGGGCTTGGGATATAACAGGATTCACGCTGTGTATGTTGTCTTGCTGTATGTGCTCTGATATGTGTTGCAGAAAGAGATCCGTGTTGTTGTGTAGGCGCTCCCAGAGCTGTGTCCATAACAGGTCAAGCTCGCCAACAGTAATCAGGCATTTGATAATCGACCCCAGGCAGTAATCGGGTGCACGCGCGGATGTGGCAATATATTCCCTGAAGAGAATGATTATGCGTTCTTTGGCCTGGGCCCGCTTTCGTGGACGTTCCGCAGAGGCAACGTAGCCATCAATGGCCAGCTGGCAAGCTTCCTGCCAACGATGATTCTTTACCTGGAGATGGGTTTATGTTAGTTTCAAAAAAGTTTTGTAATTTTTGAGTAAACTTACCAAATAGCTTATGCGTTCCGACCAAGTACGCACCCCAATAATGTGCAGGGATCGAGCTCCAAGTACATACAGTTGTGTGCCACGCGATACAACGGAGTTGTAGCAGGCGTTGGTTCCCGCTAGAGCAAAGGCAGGCGAAACGTTGCCGCCTGTGGCCAGCCCCTTAAACTGTGCCGAACCATATACCAAGCCAGCATTGGCCATATCCATGCACTCCAACTCCTTGCTGGATCGCACATCAACTAAATGCAGGATTTCCGAAGTGTCCAACGAGGCCACACACTTGGGACCCAGCCAGTGAGCCGAAAGTAGACTAGTTTGGAGCTGTACATGACGCAGATACAGCAATGTAATGCGACCATTGGAAACAAAAAGCTGATGAAAGAAAAGCTGATTGCCTCGGCCGACTACAATGACGGGATCAACAGAACGCGAGGAGTCCGCAGCTTGAATAAGCACCAAATGCCAAGCCAGCAGAGGCAGGCAGTCGGCAGGACCTTGTAGGGCATGAAATTTGATGACTTTAAGACGTGGACGCACTGTTACAATAAAGTATTTCGAGAGCGTGGCCAATGCAACAATACAGTACTGATCCAGCTCATGTCGTCCATGTGCATCCATAATGAGTGGCTCCACAGCGCACACCTCGCCGCGGGCACCCGAAAACAAACACCGCGAAGTGCATCCGCGAATGCCCAACTTGCGTGTAAAACTTAGAGACCAGACCGAACCACCGGCATCAGCACACAAGGCCAACGATGAACGAGAAGTCCACTTAACGTGTAGTACGCCAGAATTCGGCGTAATAACATCAAAAAGCTCGCGCAATACGTCTCCAGATTGGGTATCCAGCATGGCAACTAAGCCACGAGCATAGCCGGCCAAAAGACGTGTAGACTCTGAGTTAAAGGCTAGTGTTGAAACAGCACCTTGGCTATGTTTGTCTTGATGTGCCCAGCGCAAAGTTTGTGTGATATCAAAGTTTAAAATGTGTCCATGTGAAGTGCCCACGGCTATATAGCTCGCCACTGCACAGGAACTTGCTGTACCGGCGTTAACACGTTCCGCTGCTGAACTTAGCTGTGCCGATATACCATGCAATAAGGTATAACGCATTATAGAACCACCACCACCGCTACCGCCTCGAATGTCAGCGCGAACGGCACTGTCCTCGGCAATGGAGGGCGTGGGTGTAGCATGCGGCACGGGCACGCCCAGCTCAGAGGCAACATCTGAGTCGGCTTCAAACTCGCTAAGCACTGTTTCAAGAGAAGGCAGCACGTCCGTGGGCGGTATGGAAAATTCATCATCGTCGAGCTGTGAATGTACAGCATTTTAACATAATACCTTGTTCTATTCGTGTTACGAGGTTACTCACATCCTCAAAATCCAGCTGTAATGATTCGGCCAGCAGACTATCGGTTGAGCCCCGATCCGACTCAAGCAATGATTGCAGCGAAGGTGCTTTTAGTTCGGCCATGCTACCTTGTGCTATGACAGATTTTTTATTCTTTAAAGTGTCCAATTTACATTTAAATATGCAGTAGAATTGTGTTTTTCATTATCACCAATTTCCGCCCACCCGCAAAACAATAATTTTTTAAGAGTTGCCAACTGGTGCGAAGGCTGCCAGCTTGCCGACCAATTATTTAACAGCTGTTCCATAAAGACTGTGCAGCACTGGTAATAACTTGGCCACATTTTTAAAATTAAATTGTTTTGGCTGTTATATATCGTAAACACTGTTATTTTTAAAAATATATCTTTTGAATATATTGAAATATGCGTTTTAACGTTTTTTTTTACCCTATTAATTTCTATTCATGCTGAAGACTGGTTATTGTTCTGCTTCTTCAAAAAATTTGATGTTTTTAAAAGCAAAATCGAAATCAACAGAACAATCGATAGCAAGAGATCTACAGTCATCGATATTTACGCAACTGCGATCGCACAACTCTAGTTCTTATCTTTGTTGTTGCTCGTACGTTCGGTCGCTGCGGTCTGTTGCTAAAAGATTTTTTCTATTTTCTAAGAAAATACATATGCGCATATATGTATATGTCAGTGATATAAGTAAAACTGCATGCGCTAAGTTCTGTGTATCTGTGTGTTGTCAAAAGTGTAAGCATAAAATACGAAATGGAATCAAGTGTCGAAGAAACACAACGCCAACAACAAGCATACTACCAACGCAATTGGAAATCTTCCAATCATGGAAATTCCTTATCAGACAGCAGGGATTATGATACGAGCTCTACACGCACGTCACTATCAGATACGCCGCCTAGTTCTGCCACTGCGTCAGCGTTGCTGCAACTCGACTTCGACAATCTCGATGAAATGGCCAATGCTCACGATTTGTTGCAGACCAAAACATTGGCCTCCATTCTAACGCCCACATTAGAATCGGACAGTAACAGCAGTAGTAGCCTTGGCAGCACAGGCACCCTTCACGCCAATGGCGTGGACATCAATAGCATTTATGGCCATCATATTGCCAGCAGTGAGCAACAGGTGCTGCAACCGATTGGTTTAAGTTTAACGCTAGCAGCGGACGATAATTTGGGTACAACGACATACACACTATACAGCGCCCCGTCGGCTACACCAGAACTGCAGGCACAGACACAAGTGTACGCTGATGTGGGTGCAATAGGCGACTATGAATGCGACGACAACGATGACATTGATGACGAAGTATTCACTCTAAGACCACTAACCAATGCACCATTGTTGCTAACAACTACATCAACACCAGTTTCGTCACATGCATCTGTTTCAACTACCCCCATTACGGTTATACCTGTTTCACAATATCATACAACAACAACCACTTCATCTACGTCGTCACACGTATCTTCTACTGAATCTCAGCTAGCACCCAGTTATAGCTATAATCTGGATGACATATGCTTTACGTTGGAATATCAATTTCAAAATCAAAAATTAGTACAAGTGCAGCCGCCAACTGTGGTATCTTTGAGCATGTTAGCTCCTACAGCTGAAGCGGAAGCAACAGTAGATATAGCAGCAACAACAACCTGTGATAATGGGTTTGCGGCCAACGACAACATGAGCATCAACTCTGCATCAACTTCTCCCACATACTTTACTGCTGCAGAGACGAGGTA
Source organism: Chymomyza amoena (assembly GCA_037043745.1). Lineage (NCBI taxonomy): Eukaryota > Metazoa > Arthropoda > Insecta > Diptera > Drosophilidae > Chymomyza > Chymomyza amoena. Next base: position 18,301 of record JBAMAX010003764.1, read on the forward strand.
GTAAGCTCGGCATGAATTATCCGTTGCATGTATTAATTATGCTGCTTATTGCGCCCGTTTTGATTGTTATTTTGCAGTGTATGTGAGCATGTTTCTATCAAAGAGTACACTACTTTGCATGGCCAACTCTTAAGAATGTCTAAAAAAAAAAATAGAAAATCTTTTGAATGAATGTAAACAAAGCTTAGGTTAGCTTTAACTAGCCGTTTTATACTTAGCCTTGAGCTGCTTTTTTTATGTGTATTTGTTGTCATATGTAGCCAATTAAGTTGAGCCGGCAGGTGTGCACTGACCCGCCCCGGCCCCATGGCCACATAGCTTGCTAAGGGTAATGTGGCCAATTTTTCCACTGCCCACACAAATATCTGTCCGCATTGGTTTCAACGCCCCATATAGTATTTATATGTCTCATGTGACGTGTTTTTTCTATGCTTCTTCCTTGACTGTTGCTTCTAACAACAACTAATTAAGAGCGAAGGCAAAAAACAAAGTGAAAATTTGCCAAATTTCTACAATTCCAATGTCCAAATTACAACGCGCGCGTCCGTAAAGTGTCTGAAATTATTTGCATCTTGTTGCTAATTGCCTGATTTGTATTTGCCCGCCCACAATTTTCAAAATTTCGCCTTTTGACTTGAAATTTTTTGTGGCAATGAATTTTAACCATTTTTGTCTTATTGTTTTTATTATTTTTGTAAAGTGGGTGCTGCTTATTCTACGCCAATAATTGTATTTAAATCATTTGTTTGGTCTAAAAATAGTTCTAGTGATGAACACATTTAGATTTGGATCCTGCCTCTTGCTCTCCAAACGTCTAAAACATTCATAAATATTAGGTGTATACATACAAACACATACATATATGCGCTAGCAAATACTAAAAAAAAACATATGTATATATGTATTTCAATATGTATGTGTGTAGGTATAGAATATTGAAGGGAACAACTTTTGTTTTCTCTCAAAATCATTCACACTTCTCTTCTAATTTAATGTAAGTCAAATTCCCTTGGTCATTGTTCTAGAAGCATTTTATTTCACAATGAAACAATGGAAAGGGCAATGGAGCAAATAAAGTCAAACGTGGGATTCGGTTTATATATTAAATACGTAATTTAACAAAGGGCTACAATTTAAACATGATTTGGTATCAATTTTCTTGATTGATTGGAATTTCTTATTGTATTTACTTTCTTCTTTGCCTTACTTTCAAGAGGGTTGGAATGATGAAAGAGGCAGCAAGTATAATTTTCTCTATGTAGAACAGCAGGGGAAGTTTAAAGAATTGAAAGATTTTCTTTATTTCAAAAATTTGCACTAAAAACTCAAAACTTTTTGTAGTTTTCTGAAGCAAACACCTAAAAATACATATACATATTTCAAAATGGTTAAGATATCAGAAATCGCGATTTCTTCTATATTTTAACACTTCACTAAGTGCATTAACCCTTTTTAATAGAGAAATGTATCCAACCATTTTGCGCCTGAATGATCTTTGTTAATGTAGCTCGTCTGGTATCATCATTTAATTTTGTTGATTTTTTTAAGTACAATAATTTTTAAATTTTTCATCTATTTTTCTTTGCTGGCTGTGCCTCCTTCAACTCATACGCGTCTCGCTATTTTTATCACTATGAGTGTTCTTCAATCATATTTCTCATTTTTCAGCAGCCGCTCAATATGAAGATTACGTACCAGCTGGGTTCGGCTGGCGACAGTTCAATTCGTTAGATTCTACATATGTATATAAATATGTATTATTTAAATAATGGGCTACTTCGGTGCGGGGAAACCCCAGTAAAGCGGCCCAGTCATGCCGCGCGCGCTTTCCGTCATTCATTTGTTGGCCCACGCATTCTGCTTTTGTTTTTAGATGTTTTCTTATTTTCTTTATAGTTTTCCGAATATTTTCTTCTCTTTTTTTTTTTTTTGGCTGGCCGTGACAATATTAAATATGAATTAATCTAGTAATAATATTAGGCTTAAAGGCTTCGCATTTGCTTGTGCCTATGTTGGCTGTCAATTGTTTATGAACATTTTAATTTGTTTTTGTACTTGTTGCCGCGTTCTAACCTCACTAACTGGCTGTTTTTATAAAATTGCATATTTAATACATAGAGTATATATGTAGCTTTCCATTTATATGCATAGACTAAAATTTTTAACGCCCCACTGACACAAATTAAAAGCTGCCTGCCTTCTTTTTTTGTTTGTTTCCAACTGCCAGACAATTCGATAAACATAAACAAAACCTATAGATAGACTAGATGTGCATAGATAATTCATGCGTTCTTCGCCAATTTCTAGCTTTGTCGACGACCAAAATGAGCCAGATGATGATGAGCAACAGCTGTCTCATTGCATACGTCCCGGCGCCTTGCACAAAAACAGGGAAGAGGATCAGCTTATGGGACTGGCATATGAGGTATCAAAACACAGAACACCCAACTCAATTGCAAATCTACATATAGTATCAATTTTTTTACATTTCGTATGTTTAACGTGCCATATAACTAACGCTTTTTGTAGCGCCATTTTAATTTCTGGCCATAATGAAAATATTATTGAGATATATCAGCTAACCAGCGGCAACAACAACCGGGCGTCTTGTTGTCTTGATCTTGAACTCGAACCGATCCGATCCTCGCTGCTAGCGCGTGTAAACTAGCTAACTTTTGCTAACCAAATATTGACAGCCAAAATGTTCACGCGGTGCGTAGTTTTAGTTAAAAGCCACATAACTCCAAATATATACAATTTCAAAAACTGTACTATATCTAAACCTAAGTATTTCCAAAACCATTTCATACTCATCTGTTACCATTGCATGTTGTGTTCGACTCAGTAATACCTAACGTACCAAATGACTTTTTTAAACCCAAGACCTTACACACTTACATGCTATAATATAGATGTTTAAAACGTAAACTAATATATGACATATTTATAGAGTTCCGATGAGGCACTCAGTCGTTATAGATGCAATTATGAAAATTGTAACCGCAGCTATAGCACCATTGGAAATCTGCGCACGCATTTAAAAACACACACAGGTAAGTCGCTCCTTATGGTCAAATATTTTCTTTATTTACCTTTTAGCTGTTTTATTTTCTAGTTTTTAAGACTAAAATGGTTAAAGCTTTTTGTTACCAATGTGCAAAACAGCATCCTTAGACCAAAGTACATTAATTCTGCAATATATAGTTTGTGTCGCGCTTTCAAGACTCTTGTGCTCAGTTTAATTATAAGTTCAATACATCTAGCGTTAAAAGTAACTTATTTTAAAGGTGGATACTTTTTAGGAATCGTTCTTCAGCATATTTGTCTTCGAGCTCCTGCAAAAATCCTTCGCGTTAATTTTCTTTATTTGCAATGGACTTTTTTACTTCGCTGTTGGCAAACTCCAAAATTTTGATTTGTATATCACCACGCGTAGTTGCATCTACTCGATTTAGTATACTATGTAGATACTTATAGAATGGATCCTGCATGGCATCAAAAGTTTCGTCGCTCTCTTCTTTTCTTTTAGCCAGAGTCTCTTGCAACTGTTTCATACTCTTCAAAAACTCTCCTTCGGCGAGACTGCGGCTAGAATTCGTTGTTGAGGCACAGTCGTAGTTTGAGCTGTGCGCTGCGATATGTTCGCCGAAATTTGATAGCTCAGGGTCATCCGACATGCTTGTAGACTCCAACTCAAAAGCTTCCTGGCTATCCTCGCTGTTGCTGCCAGTGTGAAGTCAATTATTATATGGGATGCACAAAAATGTTACTAGCTTACTATTTACCTGCTAGTCTTAATATGTTCCTTTAAAAAATGACAATGTTCAAAATAGCGCCATTTCTTTGCATTGTTCCCAGTATCATTTTTATGACTTAAACGCACAAAATGGTCGCGCAGAGTTTTCCAACGCATTTGGCAATGCTTCGCTGCAACATAAACGTAAATTTATATGAATATAAAAATTTTCTTTGCCAAATGCATTTGCATTGCATTTTTTTACCTGGTTTTTTGCATGCTTTGGATATATTGCCCCAAGCTCTTTCGCGTTTGTGGCGATCTCTAAATCCATAATCAGCCCGGTTATACAAACAAGGATTTTGCTTAACCCATTTAATAAGAATTTCTTCAAACTCCTCGTCCATATTTTGAAATCAACACAATATGATGCGTGCGTGCGTACGCGTCAACAGCCAAACAGCTAAACAAGAGGCCGCAAACAGCTGATTAAATTGTCAATGTTTGGCAACACTTTTTTTAGTGTTGTAAAAGAATTAAATTCAACAGTTGCCTTAAACGACGTTTTTCAAATAGGTTTTTAGCTATTTCTTGTTTTTACTATAGTTTTTAATAAATAATTTATTTATTTCAGGCGACTATAGCTTCAAATGCACAGAAGACGGTTGTGGCAAAGCATTCTTGACCTCCTACAGCTTAAAAATTCATGTTAGAGTTCATACCAAAGTAAAGCCCTACGAATGTGAAGTTACCGGATGCGATAAAGCCTTCAATACTCGTTATAGGCAAGTATCAACACAATAGATAACCATGATAAGTGTTTAATAATAAAAATATGCCTTTGCTTATCAGATTGCACGCCCACCTACGGCTACACAATGGCGAGACATTTAATTGTGAAATGTGTCAAAAGTGCTTTACCACACTAAGCGATCTTAAGAAGCATATGCGCACACACACCCAAGAAAGACCCTACAAGTGTCCAGAGGGCGACTGCGGCAAAGCCTTTACAGCATCACATCATCTAAAGACGCATAAACGCACGCATACGGGCGAAAAGCCATATCCGTGTCAGGAAGACAGCTGCCAAAAATCGTTTAGCACCTCGCATAGTCTAAAATCGCACAAGAAAACTCATCAGCGACAATTGCTTAACAAAGGCAAGAAAAAATCTAAACGTGCTCAACGGTTGGCGCTGGCGCAAGCACAGCTGGAGCTGGAACAGAGCGAAGAGCTGGTAAGACAAGTACAAGCTGAATCAGATTTAAAAGCAATGAATGAATTAAATCCGAGCAGCCATTGCTCAGAGACAATAAGCAATGATAGCGGTGTAGTGCTGCAGACTCTGACAAATTGCGACCAACTGAACAATGTATACTTGCTGCAACCAGGGGAAATGTCGCCTAAAATGGAACCACTAACCTTACCCGAAACATCACAAGCCTATCAGCTTTCTTATGCTGCAGAAGAGGAAATATCTGCGCCTTGGATTGATGCTGGCGTGCTTGTATCCAAACCAATTATGCCAATGGCACCGTTAACTTCCGCCTGCGTAGCCTTGCCCACAGAGATGCCCAGCTTTGTGGATCTTAATTCCAATTTCGGCAGCGCAATAAGTGGTGACATGAATGAGTTAGCCATGGCGCCACCACTAGATGTGGACATGCCAGCACCCACGCCTACTTTGGAGCTAAACCAGCAAAATATTGAAGAACTACTCAAGGACAACAACTTTGACAATAACGAGGATATGGAAACTGAATCGCTGCTTAATGACATACTTATGACCATTGATAATAACAGCGCGCTACTACAGGCTACATTACAACAGGCAGCCCAAGTGCCCAATGATGCCTCAGGTCTCATTGAGCTGGATATCAGAGACAACAAACCCACACTCAAGCAGATCACTGCAGATGCTGGCATCTGTAATTGCACCAACTGCAAATGTGATCATAAACAAAACTGCCACAGTGGTGACTGTGGCAGCAAAACGCCGCCGACAGCATTGAAGCCAACCACGACGACAACATCCACATCAAACGGAAAAAGAATTTGTGGCAGCGCGGGTACTAGAAAAGTGAGTAAACGTGAAGCGGAAATGAATCAAAACATCGAGGATGTTGCTATGTTATTGCAAAATCTAGCTTCCATGAGCAGTGGCAGCAACAGCAGTGGATCAGGCGGTTGTTGCGGCGGTGCCGCAGCACCTGTTGAGGCACCTCCAGCTGCCGACCTAACCGGCGGCGGCTGTTGCTCAGCTAAGGCATCACCAGTGGCGCCGCCTGTAAGCAGTTGCTGTGCGCCACAGCCAGCACCAGTTGAGAGAAATACCGGCTGCTGCGGTGCTGCACCAAAGCCAGCGGTGGTCAATGCCAGCAGCTGCTGCTCAAGCAATAATTCTGCAGCTCCGCCAGCTGTTACTGCTGGTTGCTGCAGCACTAAAACTCCGCCGCAGCCTGCTGCCAACAACTTGAAAGGCAATGCCTGTACTTGCAAAAGCCCAGCCGAGGGTGTGGCCAATGGCTGCTGTGTCGTCATTTGCATCAAAACGCTGCAAGCTCTACGCAAAGTGCTTACGCGCCGGAATCTTAACCTAATGCTTTGCCCACAGCAAAATTAACGCCACATGCTATGAATAATCAATTGACCTAAAATAAAACCAAAAAGCAATTTAAGCAACACATAACCAAGTATTGAATTGCACCTCTTAAGTATTTTCCCTAATATTTCTGTTGAGAAAATAAAAAAAAACCCTTTGTATGAAAATAACCTAAATGTAACCCTATACGTTATTTGATTATATATGTTCTATGCTGCATTTATTTGGTATCAAATTCGTTCCAATATATACATATATTCATGTGATCCCGGCGTTGGCTGGCCCTTCTCCGCAATTAAATTATTACTACAACCAGACCAAAGTTTACTAAATCAATTATTTGAAATAAAAATTAACAGATTTGGAGATTAATTGGCCACTGTTTCATATTCCATCGCACTAATTTGCTAATATTTAAGCCAGTGTGGTTTTAGTTGCATGGTTTGAGGGACAAACAAAAAATCGTTTTAAAACACAGAACTTGGGCTGTTATGGATTTAATTTTATGGAAATAGAAGAACTAGCATATATCTGCAGTATCAATTTAAAGATTTTTAAACAATGTAAATCTTAAAAATTGGAAGACCATTCGATTTTTTTGAATTTTAAGTCCGTTCTTTTTTGAAAATGCCAAATTGATGGAAACCATAACTCTTGGTGCTCTGCATAGCACCTCCGCTTGAATTGTCATTTACTTTTAAATAACTAAAACAATAAACTTGGAACAGCAGCTAAAAGATAAAAATTGTTTTTTTAACTATTTATCAGGTTTAACGCTTTATATATTACGCTAATGTTATAAATACAAAAAATATACATATTTACTATTTACTTATTATATCCAAATAAATCATTTGTAAAAAGTCGAATAAAACATTAAACTAAAAGTTTGTTTACTTTATTTTTTTTGTTTTTGTTGGATGCGCTCCGGAATGCAGCTTTAAGAACTAAACTTTTAATACAATGCCACAAAATTGAAACGTTGCCTTTAATATTATAAAAAATGAAGCGTATTTCTGGCGCTCTCTAACTGTTTCTCTACCCCTCTTGTCTAATCCTCGCCAGCTGGTATGGCTTCCTCTAGACGGCGCACGAACTTAACACGCAGCTCCGTCACGTTGTCGCCCTTCAGTTGATCCTGCGAAGCACAAACAGATTAGACAAAAGGAACGATAAAAACTCATCCTGTTCAACACACACATCCAAATGTACACATAAACATGCACCCACAAGTATTCCAATAAAACACACAGACTCGGCTAGAGTAACGTCCTTACCTGCACAAACCAGCACTGCACCTCCAGTTGAACCATTTCGAGCGCACCTCTTATGCAGCCACTGAGTATAGCGCTATAGCGCAGATTGGTCAGATCTGCAGGCAATTCGACAAACTCGGTCAGCGGATTTGAGTCAAAAAGCAATGAGAATTCATCGGAAGCCGCCGACCAATTTGAAATGGTGGGCTGTATATTGAGATAGATGCGAAAGGCCAACTGTATGCGATCAGCCGTCTCGCGCATCTCCAGGCATCTTGGTGAAGAGGTGCGTGCCAGAAAGTCCTCGATCAGTCGCATGCCCATGTTATAGCCAATGCGTTCCAACTGTTTATTCACATCTTCGACGTTCTCGAAGTCCCGCAGCATTTGTGTGACCAAAGCGCCGTAAGTAAGTGTCAGGAACTCCGAGTTCTGTGTGTTTTCGTATATACAAAAGAAAATGCAGACTACATAAATAAAAGGCTACTAAATTGCAATACTTTAAGTTATAAAATTTAGATATACACTTTTAATTTATATAAATACAAATTTATTTTAATTCTCGGTAAGTAATATATACAATTGAAAGACATTTTTTTAATGGACTTAAGGGCTGCGCCAGCTTACGTTCTGATTTAAAATAATGCTATAACTAAATTTACTCGACTTTTTGATCACGTTGATATCGACGAGGTTCCTTTGATAAAAGGTAACACAAACTATTTGCACAACTCATCAAATCTTTTATAATGATTTTTTTTTTTGTTAATACACTTTTGGTGTACCCTTAAATGATTCTTTTGTATACACTCCCTAAATGCTCAAGAGAGATTAATGGGTTGGCAAAATAAGCGTTTTAAATACTTATTGGTTTCAATAATTTTTTATCGCTGTTTTTTCTTCCAACATTCACAAGTTATTCAAAGTTATTACTGGTACACCATTGTAAGAATATAAGGATATTTCTTTTGATTCATTATCTGAGAATGTTTTTTCTTATAAGAAACCTCGCTTGTTAAAATTTAAGGTAAATGTTGCACTACCCTTTAAGATTCCAATTTTACTTTTGTTCAATTAAAATCTGTTTTAAAAAGCTCAGCTTGATCAAAAAGTCGATTAACTAAAATGTGTGTGCTAATGTTATTCCGATTTTATGGCCGTTATCGTTATGCTATTCGGCTGATGTGGCGCTATAAGTTTAGGTGGAGCTCGCGCTGTGCCACGACTAAGCGTAGCTCCTCCGCTGGGTGTAAGCATCATGCTAGCACTATCGTGGCCTGATAGATCGCCCTTTTCCTGCGCCGAATGGAAACGACCGCCTTCGCCACGTGCACGATTCATGGCATGACGATGTCGAGATTCATGCAAGTATTTACAACGCTCCTTGGGTATGCGGGACTCAAGCTTCGCCCGTGCCTGTCGCCGTATGAGTATACGTTTGTACTGTTTGGCATTTACATAGAGCGGCTCCTCATCGGGCTCGCCCTTGGAGTTTTCGTCCTCTCCGGTAACAACGGTATTAGTGCCTGTGGTACTAGTGCTGACCTCAGCGCCGGCGGTACTGCTGCCTACAGAAGAAGTAGTATTCACTGTGGCGTTTACATTTTGCGCCTGCTGCTGCAATACTTGTGCATTGTTTGCATTGCTGTTGGCTGTGGCTACCGCAGAGGCCGCTGCATTTACTGCTGCCATCGTTGTTTGCGGCACCATTATGATTTGTTGTCCGGCTTGTGTAGCTTGTTGCCCAGCATTTGTAGCCTGCGTTATTTGTACCAGCTGTCCATTAAAGTTTATATACTGCGGCGCTGGTTGTGCTGCTGCAGCTGCGGCTGCTGCTGCCGCATTTGGATCTAGCGCCGCCATTGTCGGATAGAATAAGGTATTTCCATCGGGTAGTTGCATTACCTGCATTTGCGGTGCCTGCTGCGCTTGCAGCATGATTTGATTCGCCTGCAGTGGTATTAATTGTGGCTGCATTCCAGCAGCTGTGGCCTGTGTCTGCGGCTGTTGGCCAATTATAATTTGTGCCGCACCTGTGGACATCATCGGCATTGGTATGACCTGTATAGGCTGTGCTGTGCCTGAGTTGGACACGCCAACAGCGTTTGTTGTGGATGTGTTTACATTTGAAGTGCTGCTGTTTTGGTTGAGAGTACTGTTGTTGCTGGCGGCGCTCATTCTAACTGTGGTTGGCGTGCGGTTTATGTTAAAATGGTTTTCCATAGCCTGTTGGTTGCTCTATTTAGAGTTTTGTGTGCCACAGGCGCTCACACACTTACTGGAAAAGCGAATGAAGCCGATTTTGAGGGGTGGCACTATTTCTTTTTATACTTAGTGCTTAGTCTAACCATAGCCAACCTTACAACTTATGGTAAGCAAGCATTCGCATTCAACTTACCACTTTTTTGGCGTCAAGACGTGACGCTTGTCGTGACATTTTTGTGCTGTTTTAAATGTGCAATCTTAACTTAAGCAACAAAAATATACAAAAGTATTTTATATACTCGCGTCGTGGTTGAAAATTTATTCCGCAGGGTTGTCATGTACAGTGCTACAATGGTGATGCCAATAACAATAAAGTTGAAAGACTCGATTTTAGTTGTGTTTATCGATAAAATTCAAACATTCGATTGCAACAATCGCTGCCAGTAATGTTGACCAAAGTTCAATGGCTTGCAAGTTATAAACAAGTGGTTGGTTGAAGGTGCAAATCATGGCATCCACAGGTTTGCTAGTGGTATCTAATATAAAGCAACTGGGCAAGTCATTGCGTAGCATTGAAAAGTACGTGAATTCCTTATACATTCACTTGAACGTGTCATCGCCATCTCAACCAAATATTCAACATCCATCACCGCCGGTTTGGGGTCGTCTCATTTCTCAACTTTACGCAAATAGCATCGGCTATGTGGGTAAAAAAGTGGACTTATGTGTTTTGGTGACACCTTTTAAACAGAACAATATTAGTGGCTTAACGTTACGTAAGCCAGTGGACCTAATATTCTCAGATGCTCATCAACCCGAGCTGTGCGATAGATTACGTGAGGCTCTCAACATTGCCAAGCCTACTATTTTTCTGGAGGATACGAGCACAATGGATTTGATGTCACAGCAAGATACTGCAGATCAACACAGGGTATATGAAAATGTTGTGCTTGGGGGCACCTTTGATCGCTTACACATCGCCCACAAGATCTTCTTGACGCAAGCGGTGTTGCGCGCCACCAAACGGCTGGTTATAGGCGTAACCACAGAAGCCCTTATTAAATGTAAATTAAATTGTTTGTCATGTAGTATAAACCAGTGCTTATCAGTGCTTTATTAAATTTCAGCAAAGACGCTACCCGATTTAATATTACCCGTGGAGCAGCGCATTAAGCAATTGCGCGAATTTCTCGGTGATGTTGATAGTACTTTAGATTATGAAATTGTACCCATCGATGACCCGTTTGGACCCACGCAACATGATCCAAACATGGACATGATTGTTGTCAGCGCAGAAACTTTACGCGGCGGTCAAAAAGTCAATGAAATACGAGCAGCCAAGCAGTTAAAACAATTGGATATTTTTGTGATTGACGTTGTAGAAATCGACGTGCATGATGGAATTCACGAGTCAAAGATCAGCTCCAGCAATACGCGCATAGATTTACTTGGCACGCGGTGGCAACAGCCACAAGTAAGTACCTTCATGTCGGAAACAATATCTTTTTAATTTTAATTATTTATTTGAAATTTACAGCCAAGACCGCATTTGCCCTCACAACCCTATATCATAGGCCTGACAGGCGGCATAGCTTCGGGAAAGAGCAAAATGGCCGAGCGTTTTGGCTGCATGGGAGCCCACGTCATTGATTGTGATAAGGTGGCCCACGATGTATACGAGCCTGGCCAAGCTTGCTATCACAAGATTGTGCAGCATTTTGGCGCAGAAATACTTTCTCTAGATAAACGCATTGACCGCACTAAGCTTGGCCCCATCGTTTTCGGCGATCCAAAACAGCTACAGCTGCTAAATAACATTGTTTGGCCAGAGCTTATTGTTGAAGTTAATCGGCGTTTGGATATTTTGCGCAGATCTAAAGAAGTTCCTAAAATAGTCGTGTTGGAAGCGGCAGTGCTCTTCAAAGCAGGTTGGGAGACTGAATGCCATGAAGTCTGGTCCATGATAGTGCCGCCCGAGGAGGCTATAAAACGAATTATTGAACGCAATGGACTAAGCGAAGAAGAGGCTCGCAAACGTTTTGCAAACACGGTTCAAAATGAGGAAATTGTATCAAAGTCGCAAGTTATATTCAGCTCGCAATGGGATTTCGACTTTACACAAAAACAGGCGGAGCGGGCTTGGAAAATGCTGAACCAGGAGTTAGATTGTCGGCAAAGCAGTCTGTGATTACGCATCTGTTTTTCTTGATTTTTACATTTTCTTTTTATTGATATTATTATCCGCGCATTTTTTTATTTTTTTTTATATTATGAAAAAGCTCAAAGAGAAATGCTAGTAAATATGAAAACATTGACAATTTTTGTTGGTTCCAGGCACTTCTATCATTTAGTGGCTTTCACCTTTTTTTCCTGCAACACGCTTGAAGTCGGTCATCTTGGTGGTCATAATGGGCGAGCCAATAAAGCCTATGTAATCGATTTGAGTTACATCGCCGCCAGATTGATTGTTCTTCACAAAGATCTGAATGTTCTGAACATTCTGGAATTTCACATAACGCAAATTGACCGGCTGACCATTTTCAATGTCCTTTTCGGCCAAACTAAAAACAATTTAGGTTAACATCAACCAAGTTTGATTTATAAAAATAAAGCAGCACTCACGTTAAGTCTTGAACACTGCTCATAGATTCGGCCATGTCGAAATCAATGGTGCGTGGCTGATTGATAAATAGCTTAACGTCCTTGGGACCAATTTGTGGTGGAGCTTTAAACTTCAGAGAGTGTATTTTAACAGCTTGATTAAAAGTAATGGACAATATCAATTGCTCGTCGCAGTCAGACTGCAAGTAGCCACCAGCCGTAGCCAGAGCGTGCTTAAGATTGTGATCATCGGCCTCGTTCAAGCACTCACATTCTTGCTTCGAAATGAATGTGTTGAGCTCCATCTGAATATTGTAAAATCGTGTTAAAGAATTAGTGAGATAGTTTTACAAAATTATGCGTGCATTTTTACCAGGCCTTGTCCATAGTCTTCGCCAGCATCTTCACCGCTTTCATTACCGATGTGTTCTTGTATCTTGGCGTCTAAGGCATTAATGTCTGCACCTTGAATACGATCGATTTTGGTTCTATTTCTATAAAAGATGAATGTGGGCATAGATGAAACACCTTGTGAGGCAGCGGTATCTTGACACTTGTCCACATCCACCTTCAAAAAAATAGCTTTTGGATATTTTGCTGGCAAACGTTCGAAATGTGGCGCCACCATTTGGCATGGACCGCACCAGGTTGCTGTGAAGTCTACCACAACCAAACGCACGCCGGCTTGTTGCAATTCCGCTTGGAAATGGCCTTCGTCGTTGATAACTCGCACCGACATTTTTGGATTTGGTTTAATACTTAAGAAATTCCAAATTGGTTATGATGACTGGCATCTACGAGAAGTTAATAAGCATTCGCTACGATGCGTTGACGTTTATTGACGTATGGATATCGAGGCAGCTCAGTTACCTTTAAATATCGATAAAAAAAAAAAATACCTTGCAATAAACCTCATTTATTTACTATTCATGTCATAAATATTTTATTTTAATTTTATGTAAAGCTAGCTTATACTTAAAAGATTAAAACTAACAATAATAATATATTTATAACTTATACACGCAAATTATGTTTAAATTAAGAATCATCTTAAAATCTGTTTAGCTACGGGACTAGTATTTCCTGTTCAAAACTTGTTTTGCATACGAAATAAACCGATTTCATTTATCAATTAAACTTATTGAATAAAACTAAAATTAGTTCTTATATGTTGCATTGGTTTTCAAAGTAAATTTGAAATTATATGGATTCATGGCAATAAGAATATGAAATACGTAACATAGTATGTTTGGTATATTCCACATTTAACATTTGGTCACACTGCCCGTAACTTGCAAACAGCAAAGCAATCAGGCCAGAATATTTGTAGTTTTGTAAAATGGCAGACGTTGAAAAAGAGGCTGAGAAGACCATCGCCGAAGATTTGGTTGTTACCAAATATAAGTTGGCTGGCGAAATTGTAAATAGTAAGTATATTTTCAGTTTCCGATGTTACCTAAAAGCAAATTATTAAAAGTAAAGTTGAGGCTCTTTATTTTTTTTTGCTTTGTCGCAATGTAGCGAAAACAATAGTGTGCGCTTCTGTCGACGTCGGCGTTGACGTCGCATTGCCAGAAAGGTAGCCACGCGGCGGTTCGCGGGATACCGAAATGCAGCGTGCATAACCTCAAAGTTCGTGTGTGCTCTTTAGATTTTTAAAGAGCTTTATAAAATTATATTTCTAATATTTATTTAAAACACCAACTCTTGCTTTGTTGGCTTTAAAGCAACTCACTTTCGTAAGCATTTTCATTATACAATACCTACTGCATGTAAAGTGAGACCGCTTTGCCGCTTTCGCTGCCACGCAATTTTAAACTCGTTTTTTGTACATACGTGACTTTTATTTCGGTTTCTGTGTTTAATTTTAGAAACATTGAAGGCAGTGATTGGACTCTGTGTAGCAGATGCCTCTGTAAGGGAAATTTGCACAAAGGGCGACACTCTGATTACTGAAGAAACCGGCAAAGTAAGTTTCTTTTCAATACGCAATAAGAAAAAATTATCGTCCAATGATTAAAAATTTACTCATTGAGGGTTTTAAAATGCTTGCAATGCGTTGTAGACTGGCAGCATCATAGGTTGCCAACAGCCTCGTGCGTGCTTCCTGACGCCATTCCACGTGCGTTTGGCGCTAGCTTACAATGCTCGCTTGCTATTTGGCCCAAAGATTTTAAAGATTATGAGATCTGAGGACACAAGTCTGCAGAGACAAATTAAAAGTCTGAAAGAGCAGCTTTTAAAGAGTTTCATTTTTTTCTTCAACAAATTTTCTCAAGGTATACAAAAAGGAAAAGGACCTGAAGAAGGGTATTGCCTTCCCAACATGCCTGTCTATCAACAACTGTGTTTGCCATTTTTCGCCAGCAAAGAACGATACGGACTATACGCTAAAAGCAGGCGATGTTGTGAAAATGTAAGTTACACTTTTATTACTGCGTTCTCGGCTTATTCTTAACCATTTAAAACATATCACAGTGATTTGGGCGCTCACATCGATGGCTTTATTGCAGTTGCTGCACATACAGTTGTTGTTGGTGCTGCTGCGGATCAGAAAATAAGCGGGCGACCGGCTGATGTCATACTGGCTGCTTACTGGGCTGTTCAAGCTGCATTAAGATTGCTTAAATCTGGCGCCAATGTAAGTAGCTAAAAATAGGATTATAAAGTTTCTTGGGAAATTTGCAAGAAACGGATTGTCTGGCTTGTTATCTCAGGGTCAGCACATCTCAACGCTTGCATATATCAATTGTGGCAATAGATCTTTAGCGTGCAGCCGTAAAAGCTGCGCGTTCGTCATAATTGTCCACAATGTTATTTTTGTAAACTTGATTGCTGCAGGCAATGGATTGACTGCTGCTTTACTATATGGCGCAGTACAGCTCAACACCTGCACAGAATAAAGTACAATTTCGTGAACTGAACAAGTTCAACCCAAGAAATGTTTGGTCTTTAAAATTGCACACAAATTACTGCATGCGAATCCATAATATATTTTGTTTTAACATGGATGAAAAGCGTGAGATTAGATTAAAACTGCCTAGATAATCCGACCAAAATAGCATGGTTTAATAAAATATAAATAATAGCTTTATAATGATTAAAACTTTTCTCGGATTATAAAAAGCTACCTAAATTTGGGCTTAAGAAATATTAGGAAAATGCTTAATTACAGAAATAGAATTTACTAGATGTTTCTATCACTTTTTAAAAATGAATGAATGTGACTATTGTCATTCTTGTAAACTTGAATGCTGCAGGCAACGGATTGACTTTTGCTTTATTATATGGCACAGTACATCTCAACACCTGCACAGAATAAAGTGCAATTTCGTGAACTGAACAAGTTTAACCCAAGAAATGTTTGGTCTTTAAAATTGCACACAAATTACTGCACGGATATCCATTATTTACATAGGCGGACATTTCTAACATTACAATTTAAAATTTGTTGTTTATTTTTTACAATTTCATTTAACTTTCAATCTAAATCAAATATATATTTATTACAGAATTATTCAATAACCGACGCCGTACAACAAGTTAGCGAGTCCTTCAAGTGCAAACCTATTGAAGGCATGCTAAGTCATGAGCTGAAACAATTCAAAATTGATGGTGAGAAAACGATCATACAGAACCCAAGTGAAGCACAGCGCAAGGAACATGAAAAATGCACATTTGAAACACATGAGGTTTATGCCATTGATGTCATTGTCAGCACAGGCGAGGGCGTAGTAAGTTTGACAACAATCTTTTTTACTATAAATATCACAAACTGTTCGATGATTAAAAAAAAGCGCTTGAGAACTGGGTTGCAAAGCTAAGAGGTTGTTGTGTGGGTGACTTGAGCACTTGGCGGTTGTTTATTATATATTTGTAAACATCTTGGCACACAATAAACTCTAGGCTGCGCTGTCTTGGTTCGAAGATTGTAAGATTATGAGATCTGAGAACGCTCTAAATAAGACAACTTATACAAGGCTTAATTTGAAATCAATGCTTATCTCGAAGATTTGTTTTGTTTTTATTTAATTTCCAAAGGGCCGAGAAAAGGACACCAAGGTCTCTATATACAAGAAATCCGATGAAAACTACATGCTTAAGCTGAAGGCCTCCCGTGCTCTGTTGGCGGAAGTCAAAACCAAGTATGGAAACATGCCATTTAACATACGCAGCTTCGAGGAAGAAACTAAGGCGCGCATGGGTGTGGTTGAATGTGTGGCGCATAAGATGATTGAACCTTTCCAAGTCTTGTACGAAAAGCCAAGTAAGTTGCGTTTATTTGCTGACGAGCCGTTTAAATGTATAATTATTTTTAACAAAATATAAAGTAAAACAATTTCTCGTAATAGAATCGTTGTGGCAAAACCAAATTCCGCTTTTGGCTCATTGTTAGCAGTCAACTTCGGCCAGACATTTTGCTAGACTAAATTAAGCTTTGGTGTCTTCAGCAGTTACCTCAACAAGGTCTCTTTCTGAACATACTAACGCTACAATCATAATCATAAACCCTTCCCAGACACAAAACAAATGCTCCCATTTTATTCAATATTTATTTATATCGAAATTCTTTCTATTTTTAGCTGAAATTGTTGCGCAATTTAAGCATACGGTCTTGCTAATGCCGAACGGCGTCAATTTGGTTACTGGCATCCCCTTCAACGTGGAGAGCTACGTAAGCGAACACAGCATTGCGCAACCGGAGCTCAAGGTACAATGATAGATGCTCGCTAAAACGACACTGACTAATTTTATATATAATTTTTTTCCAGGAACTTGTTGTGCAGCCCTTGGGACCTGTCAAAGGAAAGGGTAAAGGCAAAAAATCTGCTGGCGGCAGCACAGCTGCGGCGACAAAAGTGGAATCGGCACCTGCCGTTTCAACCAAGGCATAAGCTAGACGCTATGTCGTCTAGACTGAAATTCCCATAGAGCAACCAACAATAACAATCTGAACAATTACGCTGCCTTCTGCTGCCGCTCTATAGATTTTATTATTACTATTGAATTCGTTGAGTAGTAAACCCCCAGCAAAATCCCTTGACAAATTTCTGAGCAGCATTTTTGTGTTTCCTAAATATTTAAAATGAATCACTGTAGCACGAATTCACAGAGTTTGTCAAATTGCACATGAATAACTTTTAAAGAGTTATTATGTTTTAAATTACAATGCAATACATATTAATAAAAAAAAACTGATTTTCCTTTTTTATTATTTTAACAATCAGTTGGTCCAATTGTAACAAATCTATAATCTGTATACATTTAATATAAATAATTCAAAATCGTTAAAAATGCTGCATAGTAGGTATTAAATAAAATTAACATTTTATACAAAAAGCTAAAAATATTAAACGGGTTTTTATTTTTACTGCCTAAATTTAAAAATATACTTGCACCATAATGTGATCAAAATTTGTATTATAATAATTATTTTTGCTATGCTTACAATTCGCAAGTCCTTTAAACTATTTTCCCTATGAATCAGTGAGAAGTTTTAATGAATACTAAAAAAAAATTTTGGAAAATATAATTAATTTGAAGTTTCCATAAAAGAAGAAGACATCACGTCCGTTTTAAATTTAGGTGGTGTTTATTGTTGTTATTGTTTAAAAAACATCTATAGTTCACAGTCGATAAAGTCATGTCCGAATGTTAATCGATCTTATAAACGAAGTTAAGCAATGCGATTTACCTGAATTATTAGTAGGTCCTATTGGGAGTCAAGGATACAAAAATAAGATCAACATGGATTTAGTAAAACCATTTGTTTAATTAGGTCACGGCATCACAAAAGCTACTTTTATTATATTTTTAAAGTGGGCAGTAGGTAAATCTGGTAACTGATCAAAAAAATAAATATTAACTTTAAGGACGCGGAAAACTTCGAGATTCCCTATAACATCACAAGTAAACGAACCGATGTCAAGCCACTTAGGCATAGTACCTATGACTCCATAAAACATTTGATTGTCAAATTTGTTTACGATATCTTCACTAAATACCGGCAAATGAATTATGTCAACGATTTTGATAAACTTGATACATTATTTTGGAACTCTATTAAATCTCAACGCCAAATTTGATTACAATATCTTTATGAACAAATTAATTATGCGTAAAAAAATATATAGGACCACGAATAACCTAATATCGGATTTGATTTGGTCTTCTTATTTATGTGATCTCGCAGAAATCCATTCCGTAGGAGTAAAGTATTTGTTTTTTGAAAACTGATTTAAAGTACGCCATTAAAAATTAATAATATGCACGAGCTTCCAGCACAATTCGTTGGAGAAGTAATAACTATCAATGTTTGCTAGAAGACTAGCACTTAGCTTTAGTAATCCAAAAAATTTATTTTCTTGGCCGTCAAACTCTTAATAACGATGCCCATTAATCTATTATTTTAAGCACAGATTTCTCGAGTTTTGTAACTCACACATTTTCCAATTTCAAGAGTATTCCGAACGAAAAAAAAAATTGTACATTATTTTTTACACAAAATAGTAAACCAAAACTCATGACTAAATACAAATGAAAATTATTTCTTTATTTTTGTTTTTAAATTAAGTTTTTTGTTTACAATATGCATTTTATATATTTTCATGAATATGTATTTTCAATATTACACAGTCTCATCTTTGCACTTCTTTTAATACGAAAAAGAGAATAAATTAATAGCTTTAGTTATTGACTGCTGTGTGTTCCGCTATTTGCCAACAAATTAAAAAAATAAAACACTATATTAATCATAAATTTTCAACAAAAAACCAGTGGCCCTAATAATGAACAATTTTGGGATTTATTACAATTCGTATTCCAAATATGTATTTATGTGTGTGTGGTTAATGCAGAATAAATGTATGGGGAACCAGTTCGGCTACCACTTCTAAATTGTAGTAGCTCATTTGTAACGAAAAGTACAGGACAGCACCTAGTTTGCAGCATGTGCATCTATAGGTGCCGAGGCGGTGACATTGTGTGGCTTTTCTGGTGAATCCAAATATATCTTAAGAGCTTGTTCCCGACGTTGCGAGTAGCGTGTTGTTGAAATGCAACCCAAGCGATCCAAACGCGCCTTTTCCTTGGAGCTCAACAGGCGCCTTTCATCTAGAGATAACTCTCGCACGGGCACCTTGTTATCTCTGCAATTTTGAACATTAGGCGACATATTCATAATTATGATTTTAATTATTTTTCTCACTTGTACAAATATATGTTGCCAGTCTGTGTTGTATTAAGTGGATACATGTCCAAGGATGCTGTTACCGTGAACCAGTTCATGGCCTCGTTAACACTTATCGCTGATATACTTGTGCAGGGAAAGTTGCTGTTCACCTATGATATAAAACAAATATTAGATACTGAATTGGTTCTCTCATAAATATTTATAAAATATTCCTCGCAATGTGATTTGTTATCTTTGTTACCTACAAATTATAATTTAAAATATTGCGGCTAGAAAAAACTATTTTTTATAGGAAAAATCCAGTTTGGATCCTATCATATTGTAACTTTTCGATATGTTATTAATATAAACTGTTCAATATATTTGACATGCAAAAGTCGTATACCTACCTTCATATAACTAATGGAATCCACACTAATATCAGAGATCTCTGATAGACTTTGTCGGATTTCACTGTCCTCTAAAAAATTAATATATATTCATCAGAACTTTACATATTTGAAATTTTATTAAAGTTACTTACTGTCCAAAGTAATTTCCTGGTACTTGCCAAACTCCCATTTGTCGGGATGCCAACGTCGCACAAATAATGTCAATGCGTCCTCTTTGGGCTGAGGAATGACGCCTGGCTCACACTCTTGTAAAATAAACTATATAAAGAAAAAAGATATTTACACAATATGGTTTTACTATTATAGTTTTTTGCTCACCTCAGCGGTTATGGTGGTGCGCATATCGCAGTATAGCGTATCATCTCTGGCCAGTATTCGTATAGGATAACGGCCACCCTTAAGCCAAATGCGACAATTTTCAACAGTAGCGCTCGCATACTTGTCGTCGATGCGATGTAGCTTAGTGACCAACTCTTGTTTGGCCTCTTCTGCTGTGGTTGTGGAATTGTAAACCCATTCGCAAACACATGGCAGTTTGGCTGTTTCATTGTCCACATCACCCAAACGTAAAAAGTAAATTTTTGCTTTGCGCTCATCCGGCTCTAGCGATTTACCCAACTCCACTGTAAGCGTTTCACCTTCATTGAGCAATACCAATGTGTTGGTTGGACTGTTAGAGATGGCGTTCTCATGCTTTCTTTGCAACTTAAAATACGCGCTTGGTACATGTATAAGTTCCTCGATAT
Organism: Chymomyza amoena; assembly: GCA_037043745.1. NCBI lineage: Eukaryota > Metazoa > Arthropoda > Insecta > Diptera > Drosophilidae > Chymomyza > Chymomyza amoena. The sequence continues at coordinate 39,031 of JBAMAX010003764.1, forward strand.
GCCGCTTAAATGCGGCCATGCGCATATGTGTGCCCACTAGCAGTTTATAAGAGCGTGTGGGTTTTTGCAGATTTAGCTCATCATCAGACTGATGGCTTAATCTGGTGCTGCTTGTTGCGGACGCATCCATGCTCTCAATCTTGCCGGCATGAAAGAAGTGTGTTGTGCTGGGCGGGAGCAAGCTAGGATCTATAGAGTCAGAATAGCTGTTTCCATTGCAGTAAGCATGCACGCGCATCATGGCATCATGTGTCGCGGCTTCATCCTCAGGGCTGGACAATTGTGGTGAGTGACTTGTCGAGGATACTTGACTATCTCCGCCACCACGATTTTGCATAGACTCGACTAGCGTACGATCGCCATCACTCAGGCTGCTGTCCTCCGAGTTGGACTCGTGGCCAGGTGTAGTGAGCGGTGGTGCCAGTGATAGCAAGTCGCGCTTGTAGCGACGCCAATCACAGTCATTCATTCCTTCGCCCGCGTGCATGGCTCCGTTCATTAAAGCTGCATCCACCACATCGCTGCCAGCTGCAGTCTGCCAAAGAAGGAAGAACATGATTAAGATTCAATACTTATTATATTTAAATTCAAGTATTTTATTTTTAAGTTTTAGATTTGATAAGAACTAATCAATTGAGTTATAATTCAATATTTAGACTTTTTTCATGCGGCTTAAGAATTCAGGCGATATTGGCCCGCGACTTGATGGAAGTTTTGACTTCTGTAATTTACCCTTTGCTCTAAATTTTGAATTCTGCGCTCAAAATGATTAAAATGGCCGATTTAAACTGTCTTGTCGAAACAACTTCTTACATAGAAGAAATAAAACTTTTTCAAAAATTGTTTTTTAAAGTTTTCATTCTAGTCAAAGCTAAAAAAATCAATAAAATCATGTCAAGTTAGATAGAAAATCTAATTATCTACAATAATTTCTAGGAAGTTTGTCACTGCCCTCCAAATTTACTTTTGTAGCATATACGAGAGATAAAAAACTTACTTCAGGTGTAGGCGCTTGGACCTCACTGCGGGGCACTCCCAATATTTCCAAACTGGCCGCATCAGTATTAGGCACGTTTAAGTAAAAGTATGTAATATATTTAAATTGCGTATTGGCCAAGTTCTGTAACTGTTGCTGCGCCTCGGGACTCGGATGTGGGTCATATGCTACGAATGCCTTTCGATAGGTACTGCGCACCGTGGCAAGTAGAAATTGTTCTTCATGAATGTGTAATCTGCAGGCAATTGAGTGGCGCAGCACATCGTTTTGTTCTCGCGTTGCTGAGGAAACCAAAAAGGGACCGTCCATCGCCATGGTTGAAAGATCAACGACATACACATACCATGTAGTGCCATCGGTATCGTACACTTCGAATTTTTGATCCTCGGCACGAAACTCCAGCAAAAAGTCTAGATTGTAGTTTTGTGAGGCGCGTAGCTCTTTTAGCGTAGAATCTGTGCAGTTTTCAAGAGATTGTATGATTGCCTCCGATGTTGAATCATATGCAACAAGGCGGCATCGTGATATTGGCGCAAACTGTTCCACATTGAGCGATTCGTAGGCAGACATTAGCACAAGATTTACGTCAAAACTCTGTGAGACATAAACTCGCGTCATCTTGAGTTTTTTAAGAGATGGATTATAGAAGTAGACACGTGGCTTGTAAAGATCAGGCAGTGCCAGGTCTGTGACTGTGGTGTGTCGACCCAGGCGAGTTACGCGTGTCTCCTCCTCGGAGTGTAGCTTGGGCAGAAGTGTTTTGATGTGCTCCGGAAAGTCGTCGACTTTGGCTATATGCTCGTTACGCTTGGTATCCACTTGCCGATACATAAGCATATAAGCATTGGTGCTCGATGTATAAGCACTAGAGTAATAGCTGCCATTGGGTCCACCAAAGGAACGTTGTATATCCTCTTGAGTAATCTGGAAGTTAAACAAACTTAATAAGTTTTCAACAATCATTGATTTAAATGCAGCTCTTTACCGAAGACACATTTTGGTCATTAAAGCAGAACCAATCGCTGTTCTCAAAATCCTTGATATAGGCATAGTAATGGCCGCCAGAAGCGCTGCCAGAGTGTATCATAATGGCAAACAATTCATATATAAACGGTCCCGATTCCTGCTTCAGTCGCTCCATATGTGCACTCTTGCTGGTGCTCGAACTCATATCAATGCCCTCATCTTCGTCATTCATGTCGTTTTCATGTTGGCTTGAGCTGGCTGTTGTAACCACGCCACTACTTAGATTGTCTTCCTCCATGGCCGAGCCGCTATCAGCTGTACTGCAGTCATCCACATGGCTGACGCCGCCGTTAAGTTGATATTGTTCACTGTTTTCAACACGGCTAACAAAACTGTTTAAGTTCAACGTTTGTGGGAAGGTTACTCTGCAAAAGAATCAATAAGTTAAATAAAGTTAAAGCATAAAGCTTTTCTAAGTCTACTAACCTGTCATTTAGTTTAATGCGATGCATGGTCTGATAGTCAAAGTCAAAGCGCTTTAGATGCAGCGTTAGAATATAGGGAAATGACTTAAACTTGAGTCCCTTGTGCGCATCGCATTTTTTGTCGCACTTCTCGCATAAATATTGATTGTTTCCATCCAACGTTTCAGGCTGCACAAAAGCACGTAATGCCTCCTCAATGCTGCCATAGGCGGAACTGCTGCCAAAAGGACGCACAGGCAGCGGTATGTCCAAAAACGTATCCTCTCGGGTCTTCTCCGTGTTGCACTCCAGGCACTTGACGTAATCATTCATTTTACCCTCATACAAGGTGGATATAAGGTTCGCTTGTTTGGTGTTCTTGAATTTGTGTTCTAATGCATCGAACATAACACGGCACAGTTCCTGTATATCATGCTGCTGCCATGCCTCTGTGGAGTCCCAACCAAAGCTGCGTGTTAGGTCAGTCGTCTCCACTGAGGGCTTTGGTGAGGTTTGCAAATTCAAAAACAATTTCTGCAGTTGATAGGGTATATTCTTGGCTTCATTGTCATTGTCAAATTCCCAGCGGTAAAGCGCGTTGCGAAACTCGGGCGTCATATAAAGTGCTTGAAGCAAGCTGTTTAAATAGCAAGTCATGGCCTGGTTAACTAACCCCACGTAACCGCGTCGTGGAGGAACTCGTTGTGACGCAGCGATGTCATTCTTTGCCAAATAATCTTCGACAAATTTATTTGGGGTCTGCCAATGAGGCACAGACGAACTAGAGCCTGCTGCACCTAAGGCGTCTTCAACACCTGCTGCAGTGCCATCGCCATCACCGCCCAAGCTTTCAGATTCAGCTGCCGCATTGGTGTTGCTGTTACCAAAGTCATAACTTGGACCCATAAGTGTAGGACTGGCCGAAGCCCCTAATGCCAAATCATCATCTGACAATTGTTCCACATCTGAGACTGGACTTATGTTAAACAGCTCTGACGGGGTATCATCGATAGGTGATATTAATTCCTGCAATTGCTCAGATAAATCCACCTTGCTCAGCTCTTCCATAGGCATATCCAAGTTTTGTTCGGGTTCAGATGTTGACAATGCTGGTATTGGATTGTTTGCCTTTACTATAGTTTCCTTATTTTCTGTGGTCTTGGGAGTAATGGGCTTGGGAGTAATGGTTTTGGGCACTTCGGCGCTACTACTAGTTGTTGTTGATTCTGTAGATGTTTCTGTAACCGTCTTTTCCGTTTTGCTGCTAACTTTGCTTTTGCTGGGCGAGACGACCTTTTTTTTCTTCTCGCCTGTTGCGCGTTTCTTTTTCTCCGTTGTAATGCCGTTGCTCGTAACTTTAGTGGGGCTGGATTTTGTGCTCTCTGTAGTTGTAGTATTGCCAATTTGTGTTGTGCTGTCCTCTGGTGCTGCGGCTGCAGCTGCAACTGCTACTTTTGTAGATGTTTTAGAACTTTTCTTAATGATGGGCAGTTCATAGCGTTTGCTTATATTGCCATCCCATACGCCACTTGGCAGCAATACCAAAAAGTTCTTCATGCTACGCTCAAAACCGGGCACATCATAAAGCAGCTTAGATTCCAAAGCATTTAAGTAAACCTATATTAAATAATAAGATTTACAAAAGATTTCAATAAGCATATTTAATAAGAACTTACCAAATCCTTGTTTTCATATGGCTGCAGTAGTAAGTCAAACTTGGCATAGGCATACTGCGTGCTTATATCCGAAATCACACGTTGTACTGTGAAATGGGAGCGAACCACAAGATTGATTTTCTTCTGCTGCGAACCAGGCGTCTGATCAAAGACGGCACATTGGGTGCTTTCGTTGTCCTGACGGTCTGTCATGTCTTACTGTGAATTTTAAAAAAGAAAAGGCCTGCAATAAAACGATAGGCGCCGTCAATTTAAAATTTAATTTAATTTAAAAATATTTTTTAAGTGTATTTATCTCAATGCGATTAAAATTAATTATGTTTATGACATTTAATGACGGGCCTTCTTGCGCAAAGTTTTATACTAACTAACTATATTTATTGCACATCTTGACCAGAATGGTTTGAAAATATTGCAGAAAGTAAGGGCGATTTGTCATACTATCAAATTTAGACTTTATGTTGTTAATGTTTACAGATTTTTGCAATGTGTGCAATAGACAGAAGAAGTCGTGGCCGAGCATTTGTAATTCATGTCAATATTTTGCTACGATTCCTCGTAGGAGTAGTAGCGGTTTATTCTCACACTATAAAACCAACCCATGTGCTTGTTATTAAGAGAGAATGATAAGTTTATCATATACTTATACGTCGCAGTCCCTAGAAACTGAATTAATATTCCAAAAACCAAAGACGGCACTTAATTTGGTATATAAAATTAACATATCTTTGGCTTTTTCGTAAATCAATTTTTCCAAACGCTGAATGCAACATAAATTCTCATATATGTACGTATATATGATTTGCTCTGCTATCTCGACAAACTGCAACATTTGGCAAATTGCCAACTGAGTCATCCTCATAAAACTAATAGCAATGAAAAGGGCAACGATTCGTCGTTATAAATTTATCCAAAACAAACTACAAGTAACTGCTAGTAAATAAGGAAGCTACAGCAACTCATAAGCCACAATGACTCCACAAAATGTTCTTGTTTTCGACCTCATTCGAAAATAACCAAGAGCACCCGCCTATTTAGACATTTTGTGTACGCAACGAATTTCGCGCCTTATTTGTACGCGTATTGGGCGTCTTCCATCAATACGTAGCGTCCATGACTAACGTGCAACGGAATTTTATAAACAAATTTGGATATACGTAAATTGTGCTCACGTATATACGCTAGGCTGTCCGGAGGATGCTTCTCGAAGAAATATTCCGGCACCGACTGCTTTTGGATTTTCGTTTTTAATTTTCGACAGCCGTCATAATTATTGAGCACATAAATTTTTGGTATAAATGTCGTATTCCAAGTCTGCCTTGGTTTCGTTCTTTGTTGCTTCTGGATGGGCTCGCCGACATTGTAACGGAAGTTGTATATTTGACGCCTCAATATGCCGCAATGCGCAAATTGCAAGTGTAGGCGTGTTTTCTGTTTTGTACTCTTAATGAGTTTTTATTTGGTTTGGTTTGATATAATATTATACAAAAACACAACAACAAAGTGGGCATTTACTGTCCTGAGAGGAATAAGGGGTCACATTAAAAAAAAGCTCTACTTCTGTTAAGAAAATTATAATTTATATACTGTGATAGCAACAGATGTGAGACGGGATTTCAGTTTTCCATAAATTTCAGGAGGTTGTATAAAAATGCGCTAGAGTAAATAACATTCGGCGTGCAAAACTAAGCTTCTTTTATACATTATCTAGACAAAATAGATTTTATGGGAGCATATAATTTGCAGATTTTGGTACTTTAAACTATGAAGGACCAAAGCAAGACCATATGAAAATGAATGTAGAATTCTGTTTGATAATAATAAGACATATTCATCATTATATTAAATTAATTTTTAACATTATTTTAAAATTGTTTTAGTACGACTATTTAGATATGCGTAGACCAATAAACATTTATACTGCTAAATTTTATAGACATGTCAAGATTGGCGTGCTTGCAATATTTTTGTTACCGAAACTTTGGGATATAGCTGTATACGGTTGAAAGAATTATCTATCAAAAAATTTCATATGCAATTACTGAAAAATAGCAAACATATTGCCGGATTCACTAAAACCGAGTCGGCATGACAAATATGCAACAATTTCAAACACATGTTGAATGAATTACATATCGAAAAAGATCTTAAAATGCTAATATAAGCAAACAGAAAAACGAAAAAAAAATTGTATCCAAAAATAGATCTACGGCGGCGACACATACAAAAAGGAAAAAAGCACAAAATTTGAAAAAAGAAGAAAAAAAAAAAAACAAAATATTTGAAGACACAGCAACCGCAGTCCAAGCGACTCATATGAAATGCGCGTAGCTGGCTATTTGTAAATGCGAAGGTTTAAGAAAAAAATCAAGAAAAGAAAAACATTGCGAAAACATATACACAGAAATAAGCTACATAACGCTGAGCTGTCTATTAATCAGAAACACAAAATTTTGAACACATTTTCTGGGTTTTCAATACAAATATCTATTTCAGTGCAATGTAATCAAATGTAATCCACGATATTATAAGATTGCATTTGAAGCAAAACGATTTTGATATATTTGTGTTTTCGCATATATTTGTGCTATTTTTTTTAAACTATTTTTATACCAATGAACATGGTATGGGTTATGTATAATATCTGCGTTTATATTATACATGTGCCACCGGAAATCCTAATTTTTGCTCAAGTTTCTTCGAGTTTTCAATAAATTTGGCAAAAACTATTACGAAAGAAATGCACATATATTATATTAATAGAATGCTCCTTTTTGTTGGCCAAGTAGCAACTTCTTTTGAAGCACGTAATAATTTGGGTATAAGCTTTATAGTATCGTATATGTATATGTTTATATATACATATATATTTTGCGTTTCACTCTTTATAGCGTATGTATATACTATGTAAATATTTTTTTAATGTTTACCGCTGATTTTTCCCGAGATTTTTCCGAACTAAAGCCCGCCGTCAACACACGACATCGTTCACGCGTGTACTGCTCGAAAGACTTTAAAACAGACGAAGAAGCTGGCGCCCAAAAACGAACCACGACTGCCCCAATCGTATGTAGTATAAATGGTTCTAGTGTTTGGGCCAAATACGCTACAAGTTATTGCATGATGTTTAATAAAATGAGTGCACTGCATTACTGATATTCAATATTTTACTAGTTATAAAAATGTAAGTTGCATGCCGTATTCTATGATTCAGCAATAGATAACAACAAAGCAAATAAATGCTTTGCACAAAGAGAAAACTGTGCTGTGATAACTTGACAAATGCAGCGTACTTGGGAGCTGTGCTGACTTGAATCAAACGAATTGCTCAATGGATATATTAGAAAAACGTTGCATATTGCTTTTTATAGAACATACAGCGAAAGTGCTACAGGCATAAATATAATTGTGTGTAAGTGCTTATAGCTTTATTGCAAAACTTACTCTGTGTATGCGAAAATGAATGACTATTAGGATATACAAAAATGTTAGTAAAACATATTTTTGGGCAGCCGAATTTCATATACCCTATGACCTTAAATATGTGCTGATTTCTACACATTTAAAAGCATCCATGATTTTCAACGCTTCCTACTCCTTGTAACAATTTTAACAACTGATAGCACTATTGACTAAGTATAGTGTATACAACTAAGAACTATGGCTCAATCAATGTGGTACGTGACTTCCAGCATTGTTGCTGACTATGCTCTGCAGCTGCAGTTCATGTCTAGTTACGGCTTACTGCCAAAAGGTTGGTTTCATATGTGAGAGTTTTCCAAATATTGTTTGCGCAATAATTTGCAGGGGGCTCCCCAATGGGCTGTTGGTAGTTGGTCGATCGGTCAAGGTTTTGCATTGGAATGTGACACGCACTAGCAGACCGTATGTGTGCGATTGTTTGTGTGGTTTATGAAAAATGAACCCAAACTTATTTGTGTTAACAACAATATCTTAAAAATATTGCCTACTAGCGTCGTTATACCAATATATAGGTAGCCGCTTTATAATGACTATTGCACCATATTTTTGAAGTTTTGGTTTATTTTACAAGCAGGCGTTACACTTACCAATGTGTTGCAAAAATATTGCACTTTCCCTACGTGGGAATGCCAGAATCGTAAAACGTAGGCGTGCTAGGTGTGTGTGTAGCCTCCCCGTATAGGAGGATATTTAATTTTGTTTATATTGCATTTTGTAAATTGACTGAAATGTTTTTATTCCGCGTATTATTCTTCAACCTCCGAAAAATAGTAGACAGCAGCTGTCTGTCAATGTAGCGAATGTCAAAAATTCATCGATAAGTTAAAATTTAGCAATAAATATCGATGTGTGTTATTATTCGTGAGCATAAAAGTGGACTTACTTTAGTAATAAAATTAAATTGCAATTATCCAAATAGGTAATATATGTACTTTTTTATTCTAGTTTAAAAACAGTACTAAACATTAATAAAAAATAAAAACAATTTTGTTAGTACGTGTGCTGTTAATTTTTTTTTGATTTCACGTGATTTTGTATAAAATAGTAGTAATCGATAACAGTTTGGTTTGAGAAATATTCTTTTTAAATTTTAAGGGCTTATTCAAAATTCTTATTTTTATAATAAGCGTTAGATTTTACTTTAAAGATATTCAAGCTGTTAACAATTTGTGCAAAAATACAATTAACATATGGCAATATTTTAAACTTTCCCGCCGAATAATCGGTGATGCTTTCTAGTTGCAACCCTACTTTACGCGAAACGTCGGGAACATTCCACGAAGAGACTATCACGCGAGGCTATATAAAGCCTGGACGCGCTGACATTCCAAGTCATTATCAAAAAAATTTTCAAGACAACACAGAGGGTGTGTTTTGCGCACAGCAAAAAAAATCAAAAAGAAAGAAATTTAGAATCATAGCTTTGATTATAAAAGCATACCAAATTACAAAGCAAACTACATAGTGTGCTATTTACGTAAAGAAAATTTATCTTTCCCAAAAACAGAACAACTTGTTAAGAAAGTAAACAGCGGAAAACAGAAGTTTTACAAAACAAATTTGCACACAGCTTGCAAATAAGTAAGGTAAGTTATTGAATAAATTGTAATTTAAACATAGTTTAGCATTAGAACAAATATTTTTTATTATGCGAATGCATAAAAACGAGGGGTAAAAACGACGTCATTATGACAACTCAGCAGCTGAAGCATATATAGATAAATGCGACGGGGGCAGTCGAGAAAGTGCTCTCAGCATTGCACAACTGGCAGTTTCTAGCAGTTTCCATTGAGCAGCGCGCTGAAGAAACAAAACAAAATAATAATCCGCACGTTGACTGTTTAACATTGTGTTTTTGTGTGTTTTAAAAATAATTATATTTACATATTATTTATTTCTATTTGCTTGCAGAACACAACAAAGGAAAATGGGCAAAGACTTTTATAAAATTCTTGGTATAAACAAAACTGCCACAGATGATGAGATCAAGAAAGCCTATAGAAAGTTAGCATTGAAATACCATCCCGACAAGAACAAGAGCCCTCAAGCAGAGGAGCGTTTTAAGGAAATTGCCGAGGCCTACGAGGTGCTTTCCGATAAAAAGAAACGCGATATTTTCGATCAATATGGCGAGGATGGCTTGAAGGGCGGTCCACCTGGCTCTGAAGGTGCCCAGCCTGGTGGTGGTTACTCCTACCAGTTCCATGGTGACCCACGTGCAACATTCGCACAGTTCTTCGGCTCGGCAGATCCATTTGGCATATTTTTCGGTGGCAACGACATGTTTGGCGGCGTCGGTCCTGGAGGCGGCGGCGGCGGCAACGAGCAAGTTTTTATGAGCATGGGCGGCCCTGAGGATATGTTTCAGGGCGGTGGTTTTAACGTTAATAACCCCATGGGCGGCGCGTTTCGCTCGCATTCGTTCAATGCGCAGCCAACAAGTCGCAAGCGCCAACAACAAGATCCACCCATTGAGCATGATTTGTACGTAACATTGGAGGAAGTCGACAGAGGCTGCACTAAAAAGATGAAAATTTCGCGAATGTCCATTGTGACAGGCCAGGCACGTAAGGAGGAAAAGGTGCTAAACATTACAGTGAAACCTGGCTGGAAGGCGGGCACAAAAATCACATTTCCCAAAGAGGGCGACCAATCGGTAAACAAAGTGCCGGCTGACATTGTATTCATCATAAGAGACAAGCCGCACCAACAGTTCAAGCGTGAAGGAAGTGATTTGCGCTATACTGCGGAAATTAGCCTAAAGCAAGCTCTGTGCGGTTCTAATGTCACCGTGCCAACTCTACAGGGCGACCGCCTTGCGGTCACTACTAACAAGCCGGGCGAAGTGATTAAGCCCAACACAGTAAAACGTATTAGCGGGCGCGGCCTGCCTTTTCCTAAGGAACCATCGCGACGCGGCGATCTTATAGTCGCCTTTGATATTAAGTTCCCAGATACATTGTCACCTGGCCTGCGTAATCAGCTGGCAGAGCTGCTGCCAAACTAAACTCTAAGGATTGATAGGTTGAGTTTCCACCTCTTTTTCTTTTAACTAATGTATGTATATGTAAATCAATATTAATTTAATTACTATAAATAGATACGCTAATTTAGCTATAAAGTACTATCGTCACGGGTTAGCCATTCTAAAACTACCTTAAGAAATGGCCAAATGTCACAGGCATTTTGCCAAATACACGCTGTTTAGTTCTTAAGATATTGAAAAATGCGATAAGATAGTAGAAATCATAACAAAAAATATTTACACTAACACATAGACACAACATACACACATACAGACAGCGATATGCAAGTGTTTTGTGCTGGAGACTGAGAAGTTATTATTGTTTGAAAACAATATCAATAACAAAATAAATAAAAATTATTTAAAAATTTTAAATACTTTGAAATGTTTTCTACCACACACCTCGGACATTCCAGCATTTTCTTTTAATATCCAGGCCACAAGAAACAGCACTTGTAAATGATTATTGTAATCTGTAGCATTGAAACTTTCTTTAATGATATAATAACCAAAAAGAAAACTATAAGAAATTGTACATATGTAGCTAGTACGTTTTAGTACCAATCTATTTACATATAAAAGTGTTATAAAAAGATTAATAAAAGCAAGTAATTTATAAAGAAAGTCTTTTGTTTGATTTAAAATTTGGGATCTACAACTGCAATTATGTAAGATAAACTGAAGTCTGAAAATGTAAACCAATTCTTGATAGTGATAAATTGTCAGGCCGACAGAACTACCAGAACTACTCGTGGAAGGGGCTTCAAGCAGGTTGAAAAACGGAGCTGTAAGCAGGATTCAACGAAGACTCCGTTGCAGTATTCCTAATCATCAAAAACCTGTAATATTTGGTTTGAGGTTGAATTAATCTGCTCGATTGTGTACGTTCTTCCGTGTCCAGCCTTTTCCACCATAATTGCAAGCTTTAGAGAGTGTGTAAAGGAGACTCATTGATTGGTACGAATCATGAGCGTTTTTATTGGGCATGAAAGTGCCTTTTTTGTTGCCAAAGATCAGCATGACATAAACCGTCCAAACCCGGAGCCTTTTTGTTTTTATTTATTTATTACAAATCAGTTTGCTTGGAGCTTTAGTCCAATAGTTTCCAAAATTAGTCCCGTCAGACTAATTGTATAATGTATGGAAAGCTATTATCTCTTATATAGTAATTCCTGTAAGATTTGGCTATTTACAAAAATTATTTACATGATGTAGTCACATGGATGATGGCGGTTTGGCCTTCGGAATTTCGGAGAAATTTTTAGCGTTGAATTCCGAGATACATGTGTCAGTATTAGGAGGCATCTGC